>JXCR01143486.1:75119-132421 GCA_002079205.1 Phalaenopsis hybrid cultivar
TTGAAAACCCCCCCCCCCACAAACCAATTATCATGGATAACATCACCCATAAGAGCAAGCTTCTACCAGAGTTGATATTTATCGTGAAGTAAGGAGCTAGCATAAACAAATGTAGCCCGAGCAGAAAAAACATCCCACTTAAAGTGGAGAAGCACAAATTGTTCATCATCTTCAACAATGTCAAGATCAATATTACGCTTCTAGAAAATCCAAATTTTATTATTTTTGTTGCAAAAGTACTTATAATTTTTGAAAGTTCGGAAGATATGATCTTTGTTAATAAAAACCAAAGTCTCAAGAACAGCAAAAATAGAAATGTTGTGGACCCTACTTAAATGCTTTAATCTATTAAGGGAGGGAGGGTCTGACACTCCCCTAATATTCCAGCATAAGATATTAAACATAATTTCTCGGGCCTCCTCTTCTAGTAGAGCTAGAAGAGGTATCGATCTGTTCCTCATCCGAATACAACTTCCATCCAAAATAATATTATCTTTGTCGAGATGGATTAATTCATTGTTTCTTTTCCCTGTCTTTCTGCTAGCCTTTTGCACCATCCATTCATCCTTTAAGGTAGCAGTAGCAGCAGAGAATTCAGCATCAGAAAACAAATTATCATTATGAATATGTTTAGAGCCACTATCAAGTTTAGCATTGTCCCCCAACGCAAGAGAGGAGCAAAGAATTTGGGTTGTAGTAGCACTAAAATGATCCCCACTGACCTCCCAAGTGGGAGATAAGGGAAGATTCACATGTACTATGCCATCATGATCACCTACAACAAGGGTCGAAGGAGGATTAGCATTAATCTTAGCATGTATTTTAGCAGAAGGAGTAGAATGAAGCTTATCTTTTTTATCAATAACCTTAATAGAAGAAGAAGCAATATTTTGTTCAGACTTGATAATAAAATTTTGGCCAACCTGGGGGGTGACAATAATGGGATTATTTGAAGCTTGCACTTTTGGTTCACCACAGAGTCTAAGATGAGGATCAATATTTTGTTCAGATTCGATAATAAAATTTTTGCCATCCTAGGGCGTGACAATAATGGGATTATTTGGGGCTTGCACCGTTGGTACACCACCGTGTCTAAGATGAGGATGCAAATGAAAACAATGAGAGGGAGCATGCCCAAACATATGACAATGAGAAAAATATTGAGAATGTCTTTCTATTTCAACTTTTTGCTAGTATCCCTTATGCGTGGAGCCAATCCAAATTTCATCGCAAAATGGTAACGTAATATCACATTCAACCAAAACACGAGCTTCCGATGGGCGAGATAAGGCAAGAGTAGGGCCATCCATTTATAAAGGCTTTCCATAAGCAGAAGCTAAGGAAAACAAAACTTCAGGATTAAAAAGATGAAACTTTAGTCCAGGTAAACGTATCCAAACTGGGATAGTGGGCGGTTCCGATTTAGGGTCGAAACCAATTGTCCACTTTTTGAATTTGCATAAGAGTGTCAAGTATTCATATAAAATGTCGAGTGAAAAGGCTGGTATAATCTTCATTGTTAGAAATTTGAATTAAAATGTCTCCCATCTAAGAAACCTACTTGCCAAAAACTTGTAAGCTTCAAGGCATCAAATTCTTGTCTAATGTTTTCAAGCTTGGGGAGCCCATAAGTGAATTTTCCAACCAACACATTCCTACAAGAAGATGCAAGCATACAAGATTTCTCTTCCGAGGTAAACCAAGCAAATTTTATGTTCTTTTTACTGGTTTTTTTAATAAAGTAAAAATCCCCATCCTCATTATCATTCAAAGCTTCATGGAAGGAAGAAGGGAATAACCCCGAAGAGCCTATCTTCAAGGAGGAACTCCCCATCAAGGCCTCTGCAAAACGCTTCCCAATAAAAAGCACACTACTAGAACCAAAGGAAGCAGCAAAACATGAAAAACATAACGATAATGGAAAGGAAACGAAAAGCCTATCGGCGAAGAAGAACACTAGTCGAGGCAGAGAATGCAAAGCAGAAATCGAGAAAAATAGATGTACAATCCAAAAATGCGAAATCATAGATTTGGGAAATGTTAAATCGCAGATTTGGGAAATTCCCAATCACAAATTTTGGGCAAAGCCCCAAACCGCAAGGAAAAACAAAAATAAAAATGCCAAAACCAAAGATCAGAAAACTAAAAGGAGAAAATCAAGGCAAAATGAAAATGAAAACCTAGATCTGCGAAAAGGAACACTAAAAAAGTGAAAAAGGGACCTCAAAAAAATCGCAGAACCTACAGATCCGAAAATAAGAAGAAAAGAAACAAAAAAAAGAAGAAATGGAAGCTTACCACCTTGCGAAAAATATCTACAGTAATAAAATGGCAAGGAGAAGGAAATATTTTACCAGAAAATAAGGAAGCAACTGTGATCTGCAGGAGAGGAGCCATGGCCATCGAAAATGCCGGAACAAACACCAGCCTTAGCCTAAAATGCCATAATATATATATATATATATATATATATATATATATGAAGATGGTGGCGGCAGGAACTACTCTGCTAGGGTTTCTGCAAGGAGGATGGAACTTGGTGGCTGCTCTCTAAGGAAGACCCTTTTGGGGCAGTGTGGGAGAGGTCTTATAAGCCTTTTGTACCTCTTGGAGAAACTTTTCAGCCTTCCCGGGCTAGGGGTCTTAAAATCAATAAGTTATTGTTTCATTGGAAGTTTGCAGTCTTCTGAAGTTGCTGATCTGAAGTGAGCTTTCGGGGGGTAACCCAAGTAGCTTGGAGCTTATTTGGGAACCTAGTGAGTTGTTTTGTACTCACCCGGGCTCAAGGTTCCCCTACTCCTGGCCCTGGTTTTTTCTCTGATGTAGTGTGAATTTTAAAATGGCATCCTCTATTGACTTGGAAACTAATGCACAGTGGACCAGAGCCACTTATGCTGTAGTGGTTGGAAAAAAATGTGGATACACTGCAGGATATGGAAAAACTTGTGTTCCCACAAGAGTTCCATGACACAGCTGCATGAAAAGGTACTTCACCTTGCATTCCCCTATTGGACTTAAGGAATGGGAACCTTTAGTCTTTTTCTCAAACCAAGAATTAAACAATCTCAACAAGGAAGTTCAATTTACTCTGATTGGAAAATTTAGCTTGGAACACCCTAAAATGGAGCTAATGAGAGGTTTTTTTGAATCACTGCAGTTTATAGGCTCATGGAAGCTGGGATTACTTGATGGAAGGTACCTCCTAATACAACTCACCACAGACGAAGATTATGCTAGAGTCTTTGTCAAACAGACAATTAGAATTGCTGGAGCTGATATGAAAATACTCAAATGGACACCTAATTTTGACCCTTCCAAGGAACCACCAATGGTACCGATCTGGTTCAAATTACCTGGCCTTCCACTTCACCTATTCAATCTAAATGCCCATTTTAACATAGGAAGTGCAATTGGCAGCCCTCTCAAATTGGATGCACCTACTTACAACAAAACTAGACCAGCAAGTGCAAGAATACTAATAGAAAGGAATATCACATTGCCTGAGCTAAAAAGAGTGGATTGGTGATGAAGTTGAAGGATTTTGGCAGGAGGTAGTCATGGAACAAAAACCTTATTATCATCAACATTGCAAAATGTTTGGACATACCAAGGAAAAATACTACATACTACATCCTCCCACTAAAAGACTACCAAATAATCCAATTCCAAAAGCTACTGAGGAGGAAGATATCATTCTAAGTCAGGATGGTGAAATACAGCAAGTAAGAAGGATCAAAAACCAAAATAAAATCACAGAAAACCCTGCTGAAGGACAATGGGGTGATCAAAGGGAGCATGAAGGAGGAACTCAACCTGTAGGATCTCTCACACAACAAAGCCCAACAGAAATTGATGAAGGAATATAGATCAATGATAGAACTATAAATGCTGAATTAGAAGAGGTCACTGAAGTCATCAATCACCCAAGAAAAGAAATAGAAAACTTGGGACAAATCCCACAAAACAAAGATAATGAAGAGGGGTCCACAAGCAGTAAAATGAAGTGCACCACACCTTCAGCAAATGATACAAGAGATAGAACACTCAATGGAAAGTGAATGGAAAACACAACAGAAAAAAAAGAAGAAGAAGATCAGATAAGAAATTGAAACAAATAATGTGGAACAGCAGAAGGACCAAAGAAAAAATAATTCTCAAACAACTAGGGGAAGGAAAAGATCTAGGTCCCAACCCTCATTCCATTTACCCCAACAACGTGATTAATATGCTATGTTGGATTAAGGGGCATTGTAGATCTTCCTTCCTTAAAAAGATAAAAGTTTTTAAATAAGAAATACAAGTGTTGGTGCTTGGTTATTCTTGAACCTTTGGTTCACCAAAATCTTCAGAAATATGCCAAAGCTTTCCAAGGGTTCTCCTTTACCACGAATATGAACAACAAGATCTGGATTTGGAGTAGATATGAAATGAACTGCAAGGTTTTGCTCAATCACTCACAATTTATACACTGCTCTTTCAACATGGCATACCAGTTTGGTTATGCCACTTTTGTTTGTGCTGGATCCTCTAAAACTGTCAGACATAAACTGTGGAAGGAGATCCACCAAATCAAAAATTTGACTAATACTGCCTAGATTGTTGGAGGAGATTTCAACTGCATTACTTCACCTGCTGAAAAAAAGGGGGGAAGAAATCCATCCCTTAAAAAAATATGACTGAATTCAATGACAACATAAATACTGCTGGGCTGTTTGATATGGGCTTTAATGGACCTGAGTTTACTTGGAGAAGGGGACAAATTTGGGAAAGATTGGATAGGATACTGGCTAATGACAACTAGATTCAGAATTACTTGCAAACAAATGTCACTCATCTTAGTTTGGTAGGGTCTGATCATATTCCTATGTTGATTTCCATCTCTGTCAATGAACACAACTGTAGAACTCCCTTTAGATACCTTAATGTTTGGTCAATCCATAGAGATTTCATTCAGATTGTGAAGGAGAATTGGAAGGACTGTGACCACATAAACCCTCTAATCAAGCTGTGGAATCTATAAAAAATGACTGCTAAAGCTCTCAATAAATGGAATTGGAACACCTTTGGGAACATTATGAAAGGAGTAGAACAGGCTAAGAAAGAACTTCAACTTCTGGAGAAAGAACACAACAAGGGCCAAGTGGGAGAATCAACCCTCCTGGAAGCCAATGAAAAGCTACTGAATGTAATAGAATGGCAAGAGCAATTCCTGAAACAGAAGGCAGCCAAAAATAAGTTTATTGATGGAGACAGAAACACTAAATTTTATCATGCTTGCCTTAAATACCAAAGAAAATGCAACACCATCCACTCTATCATAGATAACCAAGGAAATTGGATCAGAGATGATCAAGGGATAGCTGAGAGTGTTGTGGCCTACTGTAAAGACCTAATGCAATGTGAAGTAACTGGAAGACAACAAGTGGAGTCTGAATTGTTTCAAGCTGATAAGGAATTTTTCTCAAGGACAAATTTAGCTGAAACCCCTGGAGAGGAAGAGATTAAAAAAGCCCTTTTCTCTATTGATAGTAACAAAACAGCAGGTCCTGATGGGTTCACTACAGATTTCTATAAGAAGGCTTGGGAGGTCATCAAATTAAAGATTATTGAAGCTATCTAGCACCATTATAAGGGACAACCTTTACCTGACTATTTCAATACTGCTATCATTATTTTTGTTCCCAAATCCTCACTAAAAGATCATTGGAGTAATTACAGAATTATTAGCCTTACCAACATTGTAAGTAAGATTATAAGCAAAATTCTGGTATTCAGAATCCAACCTATTCTTCATCATCTTATTAGTCCCAAACAAGCAGCTTTTGTGAAAGGGAGCAGCATTGGGGATAATATAATGATTGCTCAAGAGATTTTGTTGGATTTAGATAAACCTTGCAGAGGGGGCAACATGATCTTTAAACTGGATCTAAAAAATGCTTATGATATGATCAATTAGAACTTCATCATGGAGATTATGAAGGCTAGGGGATTTACAAAAGACTCCTGCAAAATCATCCAAAGATGGCTAGAAGGAAATGTTAACACTGTCTTAATTAATGGTAAAACCCATAGGTTTTTCAAGGCAAATAGGGGATTGAGACAAGGGGATCCCTTATCACCAACCATCTTTATACTGGCACTGGATTATCTGTCCAAAATTATAGATAAACCAGGGAACAGAAAAGATTACAGCATATATCTTGACATATCCAAACAAGACATTAGTCACCTTATTTATGCTGATGACATCCTGATTTTCTCTAGGGCTAACAAAAATGCTATCAAAAACCTTTATGCTGATATTCAAAAATTCCAGCAAGCTTCTGGCCCTGAAGTGAACAAAGACAAAAGCAACATCCTCTTCAGCAAGAAATGCTCCACTGCCTGCAAACAGTGGATAATAGAGCTCACTAGATTCAAAGCTATGGATACCCCCTTCAAATATTTGAGGGTATATCTAACTAAGGGAAGGAACAAACAAATACAGTTTAATGAAATTGTGGATAAAACCATTGCTACCCTCCAAGGGTGGACAAATTCCTTCTTATCTAATTGGGGCAGAATAACCTTGCTGAAAAGCATCTTAACCACTTTCCCCTTGTACACATTACAAGTGGCTCTGCTGAAGAAAAGTACACAACTCATGTTAGAAAGAACCTTCAATAGATTTTTGTGGTCTGGGCTAAGAAAACAAATGATCTGGGCCAGCTGGCAGAAAGCTGCCAAACCTCTATATGCTGCGGGTTTAGGCTTCAAGGGACTTCAACAGCTACACTAAATTAGCATGTGCAAACCTTGGCTGAAGTTCAGACAGAATGACAACCTCTGAGCAAATTTCATGCACTCCAAGTATTGCAGAACTGAACACCCTAACCTGGTGAGGGCCAAACTAGGGGACTCTAAGACCTGGAAACAAATGTTGAAAGTGAAGGAACAAGCTGAAAAATTATACACTTGGGAGATGGGACAAGGAAACATAAACTTCTGGTAGGACAAATGGTTCCTAGAGAACATAATTGAACCCTTGTATGATATGTTGGACAAAAACTTGATGGTGAAGGATTGCTGGGAGGGGCAGAATTGGTCTCAGGAAGCACTCCAAAATGTGGTTACATAACACTCAATGAGAAATATTTCAAAATTCCAATTTGACAAAAATAAAAAAGATAGGGTGATTATTATAGCAAACTCCACTCAAAGTGTGACCCAAGCTATCTATAATAATTTTTTCACCTGGGAGGCAACTTCTTGGGGATAGAAATTGTGGAACAAATTCCTAATCCCCTTTATGGCCTTCTTCTCTTGGAGAGTGCTAAATAACTTAATATCTATAGATGATATTCTCAAGTTAAAGGGCTTGAAGGGACCTTCCAAATCCAAACTCTGTCAGAGCTGTGAAGAGACGTCCATTCATCTATTTTTCCAATGTGAATTCTCCAGGAAGGTTTAGAGTTCCTCGATAACTAATTTCCACATCAACACTCTTAACTTGGGGTGGGAACAGCTGAAGAAGTGCTGGTTAGATTGGCAAAGACTCAAACTTGGTACAATCTCATTCATCACTGCTTGGTTCATATGGAATGCAAGGAACAAAAACAAGCATGAAAAAAAAAATAGTGACTACAGAAACAGTGGAGGCTAATCGTCTTGCTTACATCAGAAAGTTGATCATTTGGAATGACTTTCCAAACATCTTAAAAATTAACCAAAGCAAAGATCAGAATTGCAGAAAAGTAATTAAGTTTTATTGGGAAAACCCTCAATACCCCCACCTAAAAGTCAATACTTATGGATGTTTTCAGCTCACACAACAGGTATTGGAGGGGTGTTCAGAGATCACAAAGGCAGGTGCAAAATGTTCTTCAAATATCCAATTATTGTTGAAGATGCCCTGGAAGCTGATATAGATGCTCTCTATTGGGCCATAAAAATGGCTGCCATCAACAGTTGGACACCACTCCAAGCTGAGGTTGACTCTATAATGTTGATTGAGTACATGACAGGTAAAGCTCTCCCCCCATGCATATCCAACAGTGTATTCTAAAGATAAAACATATCACCAAGGAGATACAAGTCAATTATTTTTTTAACTACAGAGAGGGCAACAGACTAGCTAATTATATAGCTATTGAAGGTGCTGAATCCCCAACAGTAACTGTTGCTACTAACCCCACACAGATTCTGGCTGACCTGATAAAGGGTGACAGATCACATAAACCTTACCTCAGAATTGCTAGGAGCTAGATGTTTTCTATTTTCTAGTTTTCGACATGTCTTGTATTCCTTTAACTTGCATTCCATTTTGATGTTGCCTTTCACTCTCTCCAATATATATATATGTATATATATATATCAAACATGGAGGTGGCGGCTGGACCTAGCAGAGCTCTGCTAGGGTTTTGGCTGTAATGGAGCTTCCGGGTTTTGCTGTGAAGATTGTTCTAAGTGCTGGCTGGATCTCGAAGAAGTTCCTCTGGCTTGTTTGGAACTTCCTGCTTTGTTCTTGGTGGCCTTGTTGGGGGAAGTTGAGGCTTCTTGCTGATTTAGTGAAGTTTTTACTGTTACATTGGGCAGCTGAAGCTGATTTTCTCCTTCTGTTTCTTCTTCTGTCTTTTCTTGGTGTTCCTTGTTATTTGCTTGGAAGCTGTGGATTGGCTGCCTTTAGGAAGTTCCTGTTGTTGGGTAGCAGCTGGTTGGTTTCTTACTTCCTTAGCTAGTGTTTGTGTTTGGCTTGGAGCCTTTACCCTTTTTGAGGGTCCTGGTCTGGTGAAAAATGAATACCCCTATTGACTTGGAAACTAACTAGCAATGGACCAAAGCCACCTATGCTGGGGTGGTTGGAAATCCCTCCTCCCCTCTTCTGGATCCTAATTTACTGGTCTTCCCCCAGGATTTTCATAACACTGCTGCTGGGAGAGGTTCTGCTTCTTGCATTCACCCTGTGGGTACCAAAGATGGGGAACCTACTGCTTTTTTCTCTGAAAATGAGCTTGCTGATTTAAACATGGAGGTTCAATTCACCCTAATTGGCAAATTCAGCTTGGGACATCCAAAGATGGAACTAGTAAGAAAGTATTTTGAATCTCTGAAGATTTCAGATTGGAAGCTAGGGCTGTTGGATGGAAGGCATCTCCTAATCCAGCTGACTAAGGAAGAGGACTATGCCAGAATTTGTGCAAAGCAATCCATCATCATTGCTGGAACAGAAATGAAAATTTTAAAATGGTCACCTTATTATGATCAATCACAAGAACCTCCCACAGTGCCTATTTGGTTTAAGTTACCTAAACTGCCTTTGCATTTATTTAAACTGAATGCATTGTTCAATATTGGGTGCACGTTGGGTACACCCTTGAAGGTTGATGCTGCTACTTTTAATAAGGCCAGACCAGCCAGTGCAAGAATCTTAGTGGAAAGGGATGTTACCCTCCCTGATGTTAAGAGAACTTGGATTGGGGACACTCAGAGAGGGTTCTGGCAAGAAGTCATCATGGAGCAAAGACCACACTATTGCCAACATTACAAAATGTTTGGACATAACAGGGAGAGATGCTACAGGTTGAAACCCCCCATTAGAAAGACTTACGACCAACCTCAGCAGGAGTTGGAGGCTGTCACTAACAATATCCAGGAAGTTGGAAATATAGAAGTGCAAAAGAAGACCTTGCTTACTGAAGGGACTGAGAAGTCTCCCACCCAAAAGGACTCACCCTGTGTGGAAAAGACAGTTGGCCAAATATCTACAAAGGATAAGGAACTAGAGATCCAACCAGAGGCTGAGTCAGTGGGGGAGTTGTTTATCTCCCCACCTCCAAGAAATGTAAAGAATCCAGTGGTGGATTCAGTGGTGGAACCTCCTAGTAAGAAACTAGTAGAAGATATGAATAAAGAGCTGGAGTTAGATTGGCAAATTCAGAAAGCAAAGAAGAAAAATAATTATAAACCTGAAGGACAAGATCTTGGAAAAGGCAAGGAGCTTCAGAGTTTGGAGGTTCATACTAAGCAGACAAAAATGGGTTCTAACAAAAATAGAGGGAGGACTAGGTCCAGGTCCCAACCTTACTCTTCTCCCCCATCCCCATTATTAATATGTTGTGTTGGAACATTAGGGGGATTGCCCACCCCCTATCATTGGAAAGACTTAAATACCTGAATCAGAAGCATAAACTTTGGTGTTTTTCCATTTTGGAACCCATGGTTCATCTCAACACTTTGAAAATTTCTAAAGCCTTCACTGGCTTCAATCTGTTCACTAATATTAGCAATAAATTTTGGGTTTTTTGTAGGAAAGAAATGAAGTGCTCTATCCTACTTAACCATACCCAAATCTTACACATGAATCTTAGTTTTATGGATATGGAAGTTTTTGCTTCTTTTGTCTATGCTGGCAGTTCTAAAGCAGCTAGAATTTATCTGTGGGAATCCTTGCAGCTCATCCAGGGTTCAGTTGACAAGGCCTGGCTGGTGGGAGGAGACTTCAATTGTGTTTCCTCTCCTGCTGTAAGGAAGGGGGGCAAACCTCCCAATCCCATCAAAATATCATTCTTTAATGAGAATATCCAAAAACCTGGGCTTTTTGACCTGGGGTTTTGTGGTCCTACCTTTACTTGGAGAAGGAAGGATTTGTGGGAAAGGCTGGATAGAGTCCTTGCTAATGGCAATTGGATCCAACAGTTTTTGCAGACATATGTTACCCATCTAAGCCTTGCTGGCTCTGACCACAAGCCTTTACTGATCACTATTGGAAATAAGATGACTAACCAGAAAATCTCCTTCAGATATTTGAATGTGTGGTCTCAGCACTTAACTTTCTTGAATATTATTAAATAACATTGGAAGAAAGACCTTCACCCTGACCCCTTCATCAACCTTTGGTTTAATCAGAAGAGGGTAGCTAAAGCCCTTAAGCAGTGGAGCTAGACAACTTTTGGAGACCTCCTACTGATTGTTGATAAGGCTGAAAAGGAGGTAACTGAGCTGGAGGAGGAGCATAGCAAAGGAAGGATTGATGAGGCTGTTCTCCTTGAGGCTAATGAGAGACTCTTAAATGTTATCCAGTGGCGGGACCATTTCCTTCAACAAAAGGCAGCAAAAACCAAATTTGCTGAAGGAGATAGGAACACTAAATTCTATCATGCTTGCATCAAATACCAAAGGAAATGTAACACTATCCACTCTATCAAGGATCAGAATGGTACTTGGCTAAGGAAGGAAGAGGAAATTGCTGAAAGTGCTGTGTAGTATTGCCACAGCCTTATGAATGGGACCATCAGTGATAGAGAGCAAATTGACAGCAATTTGTTTACAGACAGCAAGAAGTTCACTGCTAATTTGCACCTAAATGATATTCTTGATGAGGAGGAGATAAAATCTGCTTTGAATTCTATTGATAGTTCCAAATCTGCTGAACCTGATGGGTTTACTTCAGAATTCTATAAGAAGGCATGGGAAGTCATCAAGGAAGAGGTGATCAAAGCTATTCAACATTTTTTCAAAGAAAACTCACTCCCTAACTATTTCAGTGCCTCTACTATTGTCTTTATCCCAAAGACCTCTATCAAGGATAGTTGGAAGCAATATAGAACTCTGAGTTTAAACAATGTCATAAGTAAGACCATAAGCAAAATCATTTTCACATGCTTCAGCCTGTTTTACCTCATCTTGTAAGCATTAACCAAGCTGCCTTTGTTAAAGGCAGAAGTATTGGGGATAACATCCTTCTAGCTCAAGAACTTCTGCAGGATTTGGAGAAACCTTGCAGAGGGGGAAATGCAATTTTTAAGCTTGATCTAATGAAGGCTTATGACATGGTAAACTGGGATTTCATCATTGAATGCTTGGAGGCTGGGGCTTTTCCATGAAATGTTGCAAGATGATTAGAAGATGGCTTGAGGATAACGTAAACTCAGTTTTTGTAAATGATAAAGCCCATGGTTTCTTTAAAGCCACCAGAGGGATTAAACAAGGGGACCCTTTGTCTCCCACCATTTTCATGCTGGTTTTGGACTACTTCTCTAGACTGATGGACTGCAAGGAGAATAGGAAAAGCTTCAACTCTTACCACAATAGAGCTATGATGGACATCAGCCATCTGATCTATGCTGATGACATCGTGCTGTTCACTAGGGCTTCTAAGCCTGCTACCAAGTGCATTATGGAGTGTCTTCAACATTTCCAACAGGTGCCTGGGCTAAAGGTAAACAAAGACAAATGTGAGATTCTGATTAGCAAAAAAGTCTCTCTACTAATCAAGCAATGGATGCATTCTTACACTATTTTCTCTAGCTTGAGCCTCCCCTTCAAATACTTACGGATTCATCATACTAGAGGAAGAACAAAATTGATCCAATTTGATGAGGTTATTGACAAGATAACCTCTACTCTTCAGGGGTGGTCTAACTCCTTTTTGTCCAATGGTGGTAGGATCACCCTACTGAAGAGTATTCTTACATCTATCCCTTTATATGCTCTCCAAGTGGCAATAATGAAAAGAAGCACATCTTTGTTGCTGGAAAGAACCTTCAACAGATTTTTGTGGGCTGGGAACAGAAAACAAGTGGCTTGGGCTAGTTGGCAAAAAGTGGCTAAAACATGGTAGGCTGGTGGTTTAGGCTTTAAAGGCTTGCACCAGATGCAACACATTAGCCTGTGTAAGCTGTGGATTAAATTCAGACAAAATGAAAGCTTATGGCCAATTTCATGCAGGCCAAATACTGCAAGTCTGTACACCCTGGGGAGGTCACTAGGAAGGTGGGAGACTCCAAAATTTGGGTTCAGATGCTTAAGGCCAGAGAAGACATTGATAAGCTGCTAAGATGGGAGTTGGGACAAAGGAATATTAACTTCTGAAAAGACAACTGGTGTGATAATGACTGTTTGGAACCTTTGCAGGATGAAAAGGAGGGTGATTTATTGGTCAAGGACTGCTGGGTTGGCAATGTTTGGTCTGAGGACTTCTTGAGGGACTTACTGAAGGAGCAGTCTGCCAGCTACATCTCTATTATCCAATTTGACAGAAATAATAAGGACAAACTAAACTTGTTAAATAGGACTAGAGCTAGTATCTCAAAAGATATCCAGAATTATCTGTACTGCTGGGACACTTGCCAGTGGAATATTTCCTCTTGTCAAAAACACCTCACCCCTTCCACACTGTTCTTTGCTTGGAGAGTTCTCAATAACCTTCTCCCCACTGACGATATTCTGAAACTTAAAGGCCTGAAAGGTCCTTCTAGATGCCATCTATGCAAGCTTGATCAGGACGCAAGAGATCATCTATTCTTTAGGTGCAACATTGCTAAAGAGGTTTGGAGTAGATTAACTTCCCAAATGAACATCAACCTGATTAGCATTGGTTGGGATAACATTACTGACTGCACTAAAGACTGGAAAGGGATAAACCTCATGCCAATTCCCTTCATTGTTGCTTGGTTTATTTGGATGGCTAGAAACATGGCCAAACATGAGGATAGGGAGGTCAGTGCTACATTGGTGATGTCTAACTGTTGGGCTTACCTAAACAAGTTAATTCACTGGACGAAGTTCCCCATGATCCTGCAGACCACTTACATGGGTGCTAATCACACTAAAATTATCAAGGTGAGATGGGAGAGACCTCCTTATCCTTTCATTAAAATTAACACTGATGGAAGCTACACAAACAAGAGAGCAGGTATTGGGGGTATTTTCAGAGAGCGCAAAGGGAAGACTTTGTTGTTCTACAAGGCCCCTTATATAGCTGATGAAGCTTTGGAAACTGAAGCTGCTGCTCTATTATGGGCTTTAAATTTTGCTAAGAAGAATAATTGGCAGTGGATTGGTGCTGAAGTGGACTCCTCCCTACTGGTGGAGTTACTCAATTCTAAGATGTCTTCCTCTTGGCATATCAATCAATGGATCCATAGAATTAAAAAGCTTAACACTGAAAGTGAGATTCATTTTACATTTGTGTATAGGGAAGCTAATAGACCTACAAATTTCCTAGCTATGCTAATGCTGATCATTCTGAGGTGTCCACAACCCTCTCCCCCTCCATACACTTACTAACTCAGGAGGACAAGCTTCAAATTCCTTACCTCAGAGTGCAAAAATGATTGTTGGGTTTGTGGTTGTGGCCATGAACAGTNCTTCAGAACAAACGGATTGAAAAGTTGGTGGAAAAATATGATATTATACATAAGATTGCAAGTACTTATCATCCCAGACTAGTGGTCTAGCAGAGGTACATAATTATGAGATTAAAAGAATTTTAGAGAAAATTGTAAATCTTAATAAAATGGACTAATTTGCTAGATTTGATATTGCATTATGGGCTTATAGGACAACTTATAAGACACCCATAGGAATGTCGCCATATATATTAATTTTTTGGAAGACTTGTCACTTACTAGTAGAATTGGAGCATAAATCTTATTAGGTGATTAAGGAGTTTAATTTTAATTTAAAAGATGTTGGTGCGAAATGATTATTGCAACTAAATGAGCTTAAAGAGATTAGGAATGAATCTTATGATAATGTCAGGATATATAAAGAGAAAATAAAAGAATGGCATGATGAGAAGATAATAAAAAAAGAATTTTAGCCTGGACATGAAGTTTTATTATACAATACAAGATTGAAATTATTTCATGAAAAACTGAAGTCTAGGTGAACAGGGCCATTAACAATTATAAAGTCTATACCTATGGAGTTGTTAATATTGAAGATCCCAAGATTGGAAAGATATTTAAAGTGAATGAACACAGACTGAAACCATTTTTTATGGTCAAAGGCCAAATTTTAAAAATACTGTAATGTTGGATTACCCAGAGAAAAGACAGGGAATGTTAGGCTAACGACAATAAACCAAGCGCTTTATGGGAGTTAACCCATATTTATATTTTATTTTTGTTGCTTATCTATTTTTATAAGTTGTATTATTTATGTTTTTTATATGAATTTCAAGTACTTGAGAGACCTACATATTGAAAAAATAGTTTAAAACATCTTTATTTACCAAATTATATAGAAGATTTAAGAGTCATTTGGATTTAAAACAAAATAGTGTAGAAATCTGAAATGGCACCAGAGGCGTCTTTTTCCAGAGAGCTAGTTCCAGAAGCGTCGTAGTTACCGGAACAAAAAAGGAAGATTCTAGAGGCAGTTTTGGGTAGTTTTTGGCATGTTTTCTTTCTAGTAACTCCCAAAAATTGAATTTTAAAGTTATTTAAGAGTGCAAAATGAATGGAGAGTCTCCATTTTTCAAATCCAATGTCTTCCCACTATAAAGAAACCACTAGATTTAGAATTTTCAACAAGGTGAAGTTCATCAATTTCGATGCGCAGAAGTTATATGATCGAGTTCTTATGAAAAAGAGATTATTCAAGGAGCAAGGCATTGTGAATCGAGGATTCAACATACCAAATACTTGAGTGGAGGAAATTATTCCATAGAGACACTGGGAAGTATGGGATAGTGTGGCATTTCTTTATTACATCAAAACTACTTCCTACTATGAAAATCAGTAAAATGACGAAGGAAAGTTTGATTTTGAATTATTGTATTCAAATCAAAAGACCTATTGGTGTTGGTGCATTAGTTTTAAAATTTATTTTGGGTTTGATTATCAACGGGTCGACTTATGGGCTAGGACATCTTTCTACCATATTCTTTCTATGCAGCTCGTCACAAGTACCTCATGAAAGTTGAGAAAAAGTGTTTCTCCCTTGGAAGCCAATGGACCCAAAAGTTTATCGCAACTGCATAGAAATGGGGAGGAGAACAATATGAATATTCTTATGGATCAATCATCTCAAAATTCATCGCTTATTCAGCCTCGCTTTCCTTATAGTTTGCATGAAATTTTGAAAAGAATCAAGAAGTTGGAGAAAGAGGTACGAAATATTATGAATTCAATTAAAAATATTTCTGATATATTTGATCATTTGGCTTGGAGGATGAAGGAACAATTCTAACATATGAGACGTATTAAAGAAGGTATGGTGCAAATTTTTAAGAAAATATCTTAGATTAAATAAGATTCGATGGATGAATTTCCTCACCGACTTTTTTACAACTTGTTCTTTCACTTCCAATCCACGGGAAACATTCTAGAAGACGAAAGTGAAGAGGATGTTTGAACTCTTTTTTGTACGGAATTCATACTTATAATTGCATATGTGTGTTATGTGTTTATGTTGGATTTCATTTACTATTATTGTGGAAACTTATATATGTTTTTAGTTAAATGTTTGAAATTTAGGCTTCAACGTTAGTTTCTTTGTTTGATTTCAACGTTGAATTAGATGTGTTAGCTTGAAAAATGTTTGTTTTTAATTTTTTGGAATTTATATATAAATGTGACTTTTGTGTTGTTTATGAAAAATTGTGTTAGAAAATTTTTTAATTATGAATATAAGTGTTTAAAAGTCATTTGGAGGTTGAAGTGGTGTGGTATGCAACAGATTTCCAAAGAAAATTGAAATCTGAAAAATTTTGGTGTTGGCACCAGAGGCGCCAAAATTGGTGTCAAAGGCGCCAGAATCCCGAAAACGCCCAAAATTACTTATAATCATAAAAAAAACCCTGTGAAACCCCATGTTTACTTCTTGAGTCATCTCTTACCTCTAAACTAAGGCTGAAACTTGACCTAGAACTTGCCATTTGGTGGATTTGAGGAGATTTGAAGGTTAAAAAGTCTTGGATTCTATCTTTCCATGGTAAGAGCTTCACTTTAACTTAGAATTTCTTAATTTTCACTATGGATTTTTCCTACATTGTGAAAATCCAAAAATTTTAGTTTTTACTGAAGAAGTTTAAAGAGAACCCATGATGAAAAGTTTCTTACCAAATATTCCTACTTTTAGAGTTTGATTTTTGATATTGTGAATTTATTTGGATTTTATGCAAATTTATTAAAAAAAAATTATATAGCTCCAAGATTAAAGAAAGGAAAGCCTTCAGGAAGTTTTGATGCGAGGTGATTCATAAATTTGAAGGCCCAATACAATTATAATACTATGATGGGGACCAGAAAATTGATTCAGCAAAGTGCAATTTCAAACTCTTGAGGACAAATTCAAAGGTTGATAATTGTTCAAAAGTGGGAAATTATTTGCTACTTCACCGTAGTAGCTATTTTTCCTACGATTCAAGAATTTTAAATAAGTAGTGTTCTTTCCTTTCATTATTTTGTAAGCTTATTTTTATATATAAAATCTATGTTTTGTCGTATTCTCTTATGAATTCCGAGTAGTCTTCTTTATCTTTCTCTCTACAATGTGATATGATTTTGTGAAGAATTAATTTTGTTAAATGAGGTTTTAAGTGTCGATAAATTGTCATGATTCAAACTCTGATCTTCATTTAATTTTTGATCAAGCCAATTTAAATGTTCAAATTTGTTGAGAAACATAAGATACGAAAGGACTATCCTTTCTACAAAAAGGCATGAGTTACATTCATTTTCATGGGTGAGAATGTAGTCCATGGGTTGCGTGCAAATAAATAAGGAAATATACTTGATGCATGCAAAATTAGAGATTTTAATGTGACAGATTAAAATATCCAATTTGGTCAAGATGTTTGGAAACCAAAGCAAGATTGTTAGCCCTCAGGGGAGGGAGAAGTGAGAGCTCTGGAGTGGCAGCCAGTATCCTTTCAACCTAACCACTGATTTAGGGACCAATATATGCATTAATCAATATTCTTTATGCACACTCAGAGGGTAATAGGAATGCTTATATTTGGCACAATAAAATTTTTATATTTATTTTAAATGATTTTAATTACTTCACATTCCATAAACTCATTGTAAAGAAAAAAGAAGCTTTCTTAAATTTGAACTTTTCATTTTAAAACTTTGTTTAGTCATTATAAGTTTACTTTTAAAGTTTAGCAATTAGTTTAGTTAACTTAGTTCTTTTAGCTGTATTTCATTTAGCGCACATTAAATTTACTTTAGATTCATTTTTCTTACTTAAGTTTTATAGTTTGAATATTGTGTTTGATGTTATAACTATAAAAATTTCCAACTCCCTGTGGGATCGTTACTTAGGACTCCATTAGAGCCCTTTATTACTTGAGAAATACATATACTTGTGCTAATATTATGATTTGACAACTTAAAGATTTTAAAAGATAAAATTATTTTAACCGAATTATTATTATTAGGATTGAATTGCATATTTATTATTTGCTGTCGTGAGTGTATTGTAATATTGAAAGTGATTTGCAACGCACCACAAAAATCACCGCATCATAATGCAACTTTTAAGGAAATATAATTTAATGATTTTCTTCTATTAGTTGCTTCTAGGTGACAGATAGTTGCATAAAACTAATGGAAAACTAAACATACCTAAATGCTTGAAAGACGGTAAGTATACATATGTTCCTTGTTGGCACATAACTTATTACTGAATTTTATCAATTCTTTTTTACTGTTGATACCATTATCTTCATTTTAATTTACTTTTGCAATCAAATAGATGCATATTTAAGAAATTAGATTTGCTTAGAAATTCTCTTATTTTATTAATGTGATGGTATTTTCAACGGCTCTTAACTGACTTTGTAAACTGATCACTTGTGAGGTTAAATCCGTTGAGAAACATAATGACCCAAGAGGGCTATTATTTCACCCAAATAGTGAATACCACACTTCATTCAATGAAGAGTCGTGGTGATCACCTAAGGGGGAGTGCAAATAAATAGGGAGATAGGTTTTGATGGGTGTAGAATTGGTTAGTTCTAGAGTGACAAGCTAGATGCTTATCAGTTTGGCTTAAGGTTTAGTAACTTAACGCTAGGATTCGATCAATATAGTGGCATAGGCTTAGGGGCATCTAGAGGTAAGAGGTTAGATAGTTCTGATGTGAAATCAAGATGTTAATGAATCAACCTTAAGTTAATCAATGTTTTTTTCTAGCACCGAGAGGGGGTAAAAAATATGAATGCTCATATTAGTTACTAACTACATTAAATTCTAAGCATTTCATTCCTTCACATTATCTAGGTAATTGCACAAGAAGGGTAGTCTTTAACATCTCAAAATTCTCCAAACCTATTTATCTAGATAAGTTATCTTTAGATTTAATTTTTTTTTATTTAGGAGTAGTAGTTACAAAAACCACTTTAATCGACATTCTAAACTAAGGCCTGATAGTAGTAGTCTAGAATTAGCTTAAGAGATTTCTTACCTCACTTTTTTGTGGGATCAATACTGGGGTCTGAAAAGAAAACTATATATTACTTGAAATGATACATAAACCTGCATAGTACCCAGAGTGTGTAAACTATTTTATAAATTTTATGGCAATTCAATTTTTCACGCTAGCCATTAAATATAAATTGGGTCAAATTTTTTGTCATCTTTTGAAATCTAAATTACTACGTAATTGCGGGTCGGGTAATGTTTTTGGCGTCATCGTCGGGGAAGCTTTGATAAGAACTTTTAAGGGAATTTTAGTTAAACCTGTAAGACTTAGATTTAGAATTATAGTATTATTATATAGTGTGTTTAATTATTATGTGTTTATTTTAAAAAAATCTAAATTACCAAAATAATTTTGATACATGTCATATTAGTTAAGCCTTTAGATTTGTATGTGTAGTTCAGGAGCTACAGACCTTGAATTAGATGATTCAGATCGAGAGAGAACTTTTAGGAGGATTATGAATCATAAGAGAATCCATGAATTTAATGTAAAAATGGTGGATCAACAAAATCATGAATATTCAGTTCTGGATTATAATGCTAGTAGCTTCGGCAGAGTAAACCCTAAAAGCGTAGTGAATTTTCTTGAAGATTTGCTGACTATTTTAACTTCTCAGGTTCCAGATATTGTGAGAAAGTTAAATCAATATGTTGAAAGTTATTCTCAAGGGCCCCCAAAAATTGAGAAAAATTCATTTGAACAATTGATCGAGACTTACTCTTTTGAAACTATCCATGAGATATACAATCCTTCTTTTGATTATTATAACCTAGGTTGGGAAAATTATTTGAAATTTAACTGGAATACCAATTTTGGATGAGGAAACCAATTTTGGGAAGATAATAAATTTAATTAGACATGTAATTGGAATAATCAGGGTAATTTTAATGATGAACTTTCTTTTCCTTATAGATTTAACTCTAACCCATAGGATGAGGACAAAGAATTATTGTTAGAAGAGGTTGTAATTCAAATGGCGAGACATTTTGAAAATTAAGAGGTCGCAATAAGGATTATATAGATACATTTCGAGCAAATTATTGATTCAATTAATAGTTATTCTCAAGAGATTTTATTTAGTTACCCTGAGATAAACCTTAAGGAGAAAAATAGTGAGCAAGATAAAGCTATCCAATAAAGAGGTGAAAGAGAATTGAAGGATATGGTTCAAATAATGTTGAGTTGAGAAAAGAGGAAAACGTGTTAAAATATCAATGGAGGAAACTCCTAAGGAATTAGAGAAACATATTTCATCAACCAAGATAAATATAGAAAGACCACCTCCGCTACTTCCTCAACCTTAACGAGAAGAACTAGAAGATAACTTGACACAGATTAGTAACTGTTGACCTCACTTTTTTTTTAGATCTAGTCTTTCTTTCTTAGAAGCCTACGATCTATCCATAGGACTTTTCTGCTGACTATTCCAAGAGCATTAGTAAGGGAGCCCTCACCATTACAAATTTCAAATACCTCTTTGCTCCTCTTGAAGTTCAACATGTTGGTTTTAACCTCTAGCACTTAGTAGGTGGAGCCAATATATGGGAGCTTAAGAGGAGTCCCCATAAGACTGTCTGGTCTTAGGGTTAACCCTGGGAGGTGTGTTCTTGGTCATTCTTGCACACACACACTTGAACCTCTCACTTTCACTCACAACCTAAACCCTTAACCAAACATCATTAGCCTAGTTCCCTACTTTTTTGGAAACTCATGTGGATGGTCCCCAAAACCGTTAGCCCTAGGCTAGGGTTTGGCTAAGACTGACACATGGAGGATCCAAAATGGGAGCTCCATTGGTCTCATGGCACCATAAGGATAATTTTATGATTAGCATCTTCAATTGATTACATTCTACCCAAATACCCAAGTTTGGACTTTTGCCCCCAAACTTTCCCTAAAATTATCAAATTACCCTTGACACCCTAAAATTCTCAAAATTGCCAAATTACCCAATTTTACCCAAAAATCATCTCAAACTCTTTTAAAGCACTCAAATTGTCCAAAATACCCCAAAATTCCCAATATACCCCTAACTTCACCAAAATTACCAAAATACCCCTCATGGCCCAAAAATTCCCAAAACCTCCAAAATCATTCAAAACACTTCCAAAACCAATCTTGACTACACATTGGACCCAATTTGACCAAATTGACCAATTTTGATCAAAATCCCAATTTTGTCCCTAAACGATTAAAGTCTCCAATTCACTCCCAATTTCCACCAAATGGACTTCAAATTTCCCCAATTTCAAAGATAAACTCAATTTTATAATGTCTACGCCAATTTTGAACCAAATTCAAGCCCAATTGAACCCAAATTCCAAGCCCAATTTGACCATGAGCTAAAATTCCACTAAATTGAATGCCTTAACCAAACCAATTTCTACAAATTTGCTTCCTAAACTCTTTATAACATTACCATAGACCAAGTTGAGCGCTCTATTGGCCTTGACCTCACCTCAAGCCTAGCTCAAATTCAACTCAAACCAAAATCCCCAATTTTGCCCCAAACTTCAAATTCCTCCAAATTGAACTTCATAACCCTTGAATCTTCAACCTAATTGACTTCCAAATGCCTTGTGATAATATCCTACATCAAATTGACCAATCAATTGGGCTAAATACAAGCTCTAGTCCAACCCAAACCAAATTCCAAGCCAAATCATGGATTTTGAACCCAAAGCCTAAACCCACTTGGAGCCACTTGATTCAACCCATCATGGACCACTATAGCTGACATTTGGAACCTATGGACCATCTTAGATCCTCCTTGTCCACCCTAAAAGTTCCATGGACCAAAAGTCCCATTACTTAGAGGATTCCTTTCTATTTTTGGTCAAGTGACCTAAGCTTGAGCTCAAGTGATTAAACCCCCATCTTGAAAACAATTTAATCTCCTCCTTGGTTCCCTGAGCCAGCTAGCCACCTCCCTTGGCCTGGTCGGCCGACCTAGTGCCCGGAAAGCCCAAAAATCAGAAGCCTCCCTCATTGACCAAACCTAATTTGCACCCATTAGATGTGTCACATTCCTATTGTTGAATTGTGTCGTTCAGCCCTCCACATAAGCTCCATTTTCCAACCCTTGGATTGCCCTGATGGCCACCCTTTCCCCTTCTATTTAAACCACCCCTCTAATGACCATGAAGAGAGTGTTGTCAATTGCTTGGGGAGAGACATCTAAATTGCTCATAGAGGGCTTGACCTTCCAAGGTTTGATCACACCATCCTTAGCCACTCAAGCCCACTGCCTGAGCTTAATTTTGAGCTCAAAATCCAGGGAGTTTTCTGTCACTCCATAACACTCAACAAAACTTCAATTTGAACAACCCTGGAGCTTTCTCAGACCAAATGAGTAAGTTCTCCATCAAAACCCCCCTCTGTTGAGCCCTGTAACCCACCTCTAGACCAAGGTCGTACCACTCTTTGATCGAAATCATACCTAGACCTTGCACTAGCTTAAAATAACAATTTGAGGAGGTTCGTTGGACTCTATTGAAGCTTACACAAGAACCCATATGACGCCTCACCTCTTGGGCTTAGTTATATTTAAAAATCCTTAATTTTAGCATGAGTTTCATTGATTATGAGGAGAACTTGCATTTCATACACATGTAACCATATAAATAGGTTCACCTTGATGAGATGAAGTTGTAAGAACAAATCCCGTGTGATTTGGTTGAGTATCGAGAGAGATTTTAGGGTTTTAGTGTGGACGGTTCTTGATTTAGAACAGATGGGGACGATGAGCTGATGTTGTTCATTCGTGCATGTACCGATCCAACAACGGAGGGAACATCATATGAGATAATGGTTCATAAAGCACGGGTCAAGGCAATAACAAATGGGAGAGCGTCGTGTGGTCTCGGAGTCGTTGTGTGTTTGTGTGGCATTGATGTGGATAAGTAGATAATTAGGGTTTTTTTATTTAAATTAATTTAAAAAATTCAAAAATTCTTAACTAGGTGTAGAAAATTCATAAAAATAAAATAAAAATATATTCTTGCTCAGTGAATAGAGAAAAATAATGTGAAATAAAAAATAGAATTTATTTGACATATCTTTAATTTTTAATTAATTAAATACTCTCTGGACTATTTTAATTTTAATTAAGTAAATAGAGTTCACCGTGGCTTGAAACTTTAGGGGTTTCTTTCTCATGAAAGTGAGGATGTTCTTAAATATTTCCAAAGTCAGAGAGCAGCTCTAGCCATGAACCCTAATTTTTAAGCCTAGTTTCCTATTTTTGCTTTTAATAATTACATAAATTAAAATATAAGCAGAAAAATACGGGATTTACTTCGTAAGTTCCTTGTGGTCAGAGGACTCTAGGAAAAATGCAAAATCAATTTAAGTGAATGTGTATGATTTTCTAGTTAATTAAGTTCCTAAAATTCATAAAAATTAAAATAAAATAATATGATTAAAAAATTAACAAAATTGGTCCCACACCGTGAAATCAATCATTTGAACATTCTGTAAAAAATTCAAGTCTATTTGAGTTATATTTAATACTAAAGTATATTTTTCAAAATAAATGGGATTTTTGCATTAAAATAATTATAATAAATAAAGTAAAATTAGGAAATTTATGAAAAGTGGTTCCTTGTGATCACGAGCATCTAAGAAAGCTAAAACTTACTTTAAAATAAATAGTTCATTTTGAGCAACTTTTTGAATTAAATATATTTAATTAAAAATTACAAATATATGAAATGCACAAAAGTGTTCCTAATTATTCCTGGATCACTTGGGACCCTTTAAAATGTTTTTCCTAAATTTTCTAATTTAGTTAAGTATTTTTAAATGCTAAAAAGGTATTTTCCTTAATTTTCCATCAAAATAATTATAATAAATAAAATAAAAATTGAAAAAAAGAAAATTTTGTTTCTCTGAGTTCTCTAGACTTATAAAATTTAATAAAAAGTAAAGAGTAATTTTTTAAATTATATTATATTTTTATTTAATTATTTTCTAAAATTAATAAATAATTATAATAATTAAAATGTAATTTGAAAATTATGATTTTTTTTCCAAGTGGTCCTCTAATCTTGGTGAACCTCCAATTATTTTCCCATGAGCGGAAAATTTAATTTAATTAATCAATTAAATTAATATTGAAAATCTTATTTTTGAGATAAAATAATTATGAAAATTAAATAAAAATTAGAAGAATAATTGTTTTCCCTCTGATACTTTAAATGACCCATGGTTGGGGTACCATAAAAGTTTCAAAGTCGTTTGAGCTGTACTTAATGGGTTATGAAGTGGAGAGCCTTAGGGGCAAAATTGTAATTTTAGGATTTTGATGCCCTAATTAAATTTTATGATTAACCAAAGGGGAAATGAGTAATTTTGATCATGATAAACACTTTTTGATGTTTGAAATATAATGGGTTAAGAGGTAGAAACCAACTTGTCACATTTTCTAAGGGCAGAATTATAATTTTGTAAATCATTATGACTTGGAAGTTAATTCAACTGAATGATACTAAGGTAGTGGGCTTAAGATAGGAAGATACTTACTCACTTATTTGAAGCCTATAATTAGTGATTTGATGATAAGCATGATCTTTTGATGAGAATCAAATTCACTTAATTTAACTTTCCTTGATTATTGCAAACCTACCGTGAAGATTAGATTTATGGGATTAGTAGTGAGCTATGCTTGATATTTAAACTTTTTTAATGAGGTTTAGAAAAGAGAAATATGATTAATTAATGAATATCTCTAAGAACTGCAAGCCCAACCTTAATTGTGGGTATATGATCCTTAATTATTTAAGCTTGCCCTAAAGGCATCCACTTACATAACCCTCAAGTAAAACATTGAGTGAATATTTGAGTACTCCACTCTTGAGATAATTATAATATTAAGGTTCTCTGAGCATAGGGCATATTAAACAATTAAAACTTAATTTAACTTTGGACGATTAGTGGAACAACATAATAAGTTTAAATGTACTCGAAATGGCTCACAGGGTTCTAAAAGTTGTTTAGGATTATGCCCCGAACACTTTTGAGAACTTTTGGATATTTGGAAGGATAATCAGACTTATTATTATTTATTCAATAAAATCATCCATTAAAACTTTTAGGGACCCACCAAGTTAGGCCTTAGGACCTGATAATTCACCTAAATCAGTAAAAGTACCCTGCACTACTTATCCTATATTAATTGACCCATTGCTCAAGGATTTGAGTCTTCTATAAGGTATTTAAATCCTTGTGAGCAATTGGAGGTATTTGTTTTTGCCACATATGGATCATTGGGCTTGTGTGAGCCTGAGTTATAGGTGGTTAGGGAAATGACGATAATGTTAATGTGTGCTAAAATGAGGGATATGATGTGAGATTTATAATAGTATCTTCTACCTCAAGAACCTTTAGTAGAGGGAGAGGATAAAGATTGATGGTACTATTCGATGACTCTTGAATAGATGATTCCCCCTGATACTCTTAGGTTTCCTATAATCCTAACTTGATTAGATTGATTAACCAGTGGACTGCACCTCACTACAAAATATTTTAAACAAAAACTTCTTTTGCATGATAAAATTTTATATGCATAAAAATTAAATTCAAATGAAATTTATAATATTAAGTAAAAAGTGAATGCTAATTAAAATGCAGTTAAAAGACAATGTTAACTAAACCAAATGCTAAACTTTCAAAAGTAAACTTACAAAAACTAATAAAGTTTTTGTGACTAAAAGTTCAAATTTAAGAAATGTCTCTTTCCCCTTTATATTGAGTATATGGATTGTGAAAAAAATAAAAATCATTGAAAATATATATATAAACTATTTTGTGCTAAATAGAAGCAATCTTATTCCTTACCCTCTTCCGAGTGCATAAAGAACATTAACTAATCCAGAATTTGGTCCCTAATTTTGTGGTTAGGCTGAGAGAATACCAGCTGCCACTCTAAAGCTCCCACTACTCCCATCCCTAAGGGCTAACAATCTTGCATCAGTTTCCAATCAACTGACCAAATCGGGGATTTTAATCTGTCACCTTAAAATCTCTAATTTTGCATCCAACAAAGTATACTTCCCTATTTATTTGCACTCAACCCCATGGATGAAATACTCTCCCATGAAATCAAATGTGATTCTCCCCATGCTATAGAAATCATAGCCCTTTTGGAACATATGTTTCTCAACATATTTTAGCATTTCAATTGATCATATTGAAAAGTAAATGAAGATTGGACTTCAAATCATCACAAATTATTGACATTAAAAATCATATAAAACAAAATCAATTCTTTACAAAATCATATCTCAAATTAAGGAGAAGGATAAAGAAGACTACTCAGAATTCATGAGAGGGATAAGATAAAACACGGATTTCATATATAAAAATAAGTTTACAAAATAAAAGAAATAAAAGACACAACTTAACAATTCTTCCCAAGCAAATCCCTAGAAGTTCTCTCCAAGCCTCTCTTTCTCTCTTTACAAGCACTCTCAATTCTCTCTTAGAAGTGTAATGAAGAAGAAATCTCTTACTTTCTCTCTCCTCTTACAATCCTTGAATAAAATCTCCAAGCCCTTAACTTTATCTCCATCTCTATCTCTACATGCCGCCCCCCTTTACATGCCACTCAAACTCCTCTTTTCAAGCCCTAGACTTACCTCCAAAAAGAATTCAAAATTCTATCCAAAAGTCAACTCTTTTGAATTCAAAAGACATGTCCATTGATCCAAGAGAATATCCCTTCATAAAGGAACCATTCAAAATTTTTAGATGCATCGACTCAGTCCAAGGGGTGTTTAGAACAATTGTCCCTTCGAAAATTTGTGCAAAATTTGTCTCGAACGTCTTTAATCCACAAAATGTCATCTCTAGTGCATCTTGCGCTAGTTTGTTGAAGACCGCGTTGTTCTGGGTTGTGGTAGATCTTGTGCTAATCTGGCACATCTTGTGCCAGTTCTATGTATATTGGCGCATCTTGCACCAATCTGGCGCAACTTGCACCAGTTTCCCAAAATTCGTTATTTTGGCTCCAAATTTTGTCCTTTTTGTTACTTTGCTCGAAATACCTAAAATTGATATACCTGCAATAAAAACTTGAAAATACTTTTCTTTAAAGTGCAATATCACAAAAAATAAACATAAAATATATACTTAAAATAACATATTATTTTGGTGTATCAATCTTTAGAAGGGAAGTTACTGGCGCTATAGTGTCAGTCTGGGCGTTATAGCGTCATCTGCTCGCTTCTGTGGCATTTTTGCTCATTTTTATCTTATTTTCTCCAAATGTTCATTTCATGTACCTAAAACTAAAAACATTCAAAATACATTCCCTTAATTGTAACATCACTAAAAATATGCATAAAACGATCATAAAATATCCACTAAAAACAGATAATGTTAAGGTGGTTCATTCCCCCAAACTTAAACGTTATTTGTTTTCTAATAACTCATTTATACAATGAAAAAATTATAACTTATGGAAGTGAGTTTAACTTAGAGATTTCTATAATTTTTGTTTTATAAATGTGATAGTTAAACATTAGAAAAATTTTAAATAACTCTGGTTAAAAACTAAAATATAAGAATATCTAATAGTCAAGTGTAAGAGTTCCGATTTTTTATTTATTTCAAGAATAATTGTATTTTAGTCATATTTTGAATGCTTAGAAAAATTACAATAAAAATAACTTTATAAGGACTTTATTAGTAAGGATGTTAATACTTTTAGCCTAAACTTAGAAATGTAATTAAGTTCATTTCCTTATGATGATTCAAGTAGAGTCAATTTTTTATTGGGCATCTCCTCAAGCTTCTCCTCACACTTTTTCATTCTTGCACTTTTTTTTTTCTTTTGATTTTCCTTTTCTTTTTCTTTTCCTTTAGGATCTTTTTCAATCCTTTCTTTTTCTTTTCATGTCATGTGAGGATTACTATATCTGGATAGTCTTTAATGATTTTAAAATCCTCCATCATCTCCTTATTTTGAAAAAATTATATTAGCTTTGAAAAAGATTTTTCATAAAGTCTCAATTCCTTCTTTCTAAAGTAAAACTCTAAAATTCTNCAATCAAAAGTGAGGTCAACAATAGCCTTTAATGATTTTGAACTCCTCCATCATCTCCTTATTTTGACAAAACTTATATTAGCTTTGAAAAAGATTTTTCATAAAGTCTCAATTCCTTCTTTCTAAAGTAAAACTCTAAAATTCTTAAAAATTCCAAAAATACAATTTTCTTTACTATAAATAGTAAAAACATAATCTTATCCTCTCATACTAAATATTTTAATTTTAGAACTAACCTATATTATTAAAAACTTTAACTTAAGTTTTCTATAACNATTAACAATTCCAAAAATACAATTTTCTTTACTATAAATAGTAAAAACTTAATCTTATTCTCTCATACTAAATATTTTAATTTTAGAACTAACCTATATTATTAAAAACTTTAACTTAAGTTTTCTATAACATTTATAAAATTTAAAACATTGTTATCTTAAGTTATCCTGACATACCATAGGTTATGTTAAATTAATTTTAAAAATATAGTTCTCTAAGGACAAAAAAAGTTTAGTTCTTTTAAGAAGATTTTCTTCTTTCCCCCAAACTTAACTTTTTTATTAATTTTAACAGTTTAGTTCAGGCAGAAAGAAAAATTATAACGTGTAAAAACAACTGAATAGTATAGGTACAAGTAATAAAGAAAAGTGGAATTAGCATGTCTAAAAATAAAAAGACTATTATAGCATTTACATTAAAGTAAAAGATAAACATTAAAAACAGTATAAAAGTTTAGTGCAATAAACATAACTTTAATAGTTTACACTAATGCAAATTTAAACACTCTAAAAAACATTCAATAGCAAACTAACTACAGAAAATCTAAACATGAAAACAGAAAACAAAACACAACAAAACAAACAGAAAACACTACACATAATCACCACCTTCATCACCATCATCTTCATCATCTTCAAAGCCTACATCCTCCTCCATATCATCAGGTTTATAAGGCGTATATCTGAGGTAAGTAGAAAATACTACTGAGTAGTCACCTCTTAAGAATTTCTCCATCTCCTCATGATAAGCAATATCATAATCTACACTTCTCTGCATATACTCATCATAATGATAAACATGGGCTTCTAAACTTCTCTATTGATTCTGTAACGTTAAGATATCTCCTTGTTGCATAAATAGATTTTCCATTAGAGTATCAAGTGAAGCAGTACCAGATGTAGAAGGTCTATAAGTTGAAGTTGAAGCTGAAGTAGAAGGATTATCTGAGCGTCTTCTCTAGATCATACTCTAGTATGTTTTCCATATATCTCTAAATTAGTTTTTCCGATGGGTTTATGAGATGGTAAAACTTCTTCCCAAGTATCATATTTTACTTCAGATTCAGCACACATGGTAGTAATAAGAGCAGGATAACCTATGCCTCCAGTAGTTCCTCCCCTCAAAGAAATAAGCATATTCTTGTAAATTAAAGAGCTAATGTCAATTGATTTGTTCATCTGAATGTAATAGTTCAATGTGGCTCTTTCTCGAGATACCTCACTAAAGTGATTAAAGGAAGCAACCTATCAGAAATAAAATAATGTCAAGCACGAGAATGAACATTTAGCTTCGAGAAAGAAAATTTTACCGACGTCCATTCTTAATCTTTCATAATCCATTACCATCAGTCATAAATTGAATAATCTCATCCAATTCTTCTTCAGTATGATGAAAATTAGAATAGAAGCAAGTAGGAACACTATGCAGCTTGTAAATGTGATTTATCCGAGCAGAACTTATATCCACATATTGCCCTCTCACATAAACTAATACATCATATTCATGAGGTAAATTCATATAGAATTCTCTAACCACAAAAATCTCAAAGACAGCAGTGAAATAACAAAAACTTTCTCACTGCCGCTCTGCAATCATATATTCAATCATTCCACTAAGATAAAGGAAACTGTATTCTACAATCATTTTCTTAGATTTAAGATCACTATATCGGTCCTGTTCTTTCATGCTAGTGAATTTATTAGCATCAAAAACCCCCTTTCCTTTTCCTCTTTTCATTTTAGGAGCCATGACAAAATCTAGAAATTTCAAATAAAATTTCAATAAATCTAAATTATATGATTTTTAGGCTCCAACAAATACATTCTAAATTAAATAATCATTCACCCATGGATTTCTCACCCAAATTTTGAAATTTTAGGCCATACCCACAATGTGGATGAAATTCACGGTGAAATAAAAAATTTCCAAAGCAAAGATGAAGATCTTACCCAAAGATGATGAAATCTAAAGTTTGATGTCTTTTCTCCAAGCGAATCAAGCACAAATCCAAGCCTTAGGGGAGCAAAAATGCAAAAAATAGAGGAAGAAGACGAACTAAGGTCAAAAATGGTGTCAACCGACAGTTCATCCCCTAAAACCTGCTCTCGGGTTGGCTCGGCGCTATTGCATCATTGAAATGCAACCAGAATTTTATGATTTTTTATATTATAACAAATAATGGTAAATCTAAGACGTTTAAAGTTTAATTTTCTAGTTTTAATGACCATACTTTTTTTGACATCATTCTAAAGTCTAACGTTCAAATACTAAATGCATCACAAAAGGTCTTTATTTAACAACAACACAGAACAAGATTTCTTATATTAATAATATTTTAATACAAACTACACAACAATATCATAGATAAAAGCTAAAATAACATGAACATAACATATAGAGGTTCTAAAGCTTTAATAAAGATAACATTGACACACTACACAGAAAAGCTAGATACTAACACTTTTATCTTTCTTTAAAATCACTTTAGACCTAGTTGTGATCAGAGGTGTCATTCTCCTGTTCTCCGACCATACAATTCCAATCGTAGGAATGATAAAAAGGAGCACGAGGAATATTCAAAGTAAATTTTTCATCTTCCACTTCTTTGTGTTATACATTGTCACTTGACAATCTTGAAAACATGTCAAATTGTTGAATAGGAATTTCAATTATCAATCTAAATGCTCATATTGGTGGAACAATTTTTCAAGTTTGGTGTACAATTGAGAGATTTCACCTTAAATCTTCCCAAGTTTGTCCATAAGGCACTCCAAACTCAATGCAAGAAATCTGTTGAAATACATCTGAGCATCCTTATGCACCATTTTCTTATCTTCAAATCTCCCATTGCCATTACTCTCCATGATCCTTAAAGTAGAAATTTCTTTCTTAACTTTCAAATCTCACCAAAATGCTAAGAAAAGTCAAAGGAACACTTCCCTTCTCGTCCTAGGCTGATTTATAGAGAAAAAGAGGGAAGAAAATTGAACTTTTGTGGTTTCAAGAAACTTACTTGAACTGTGGTGCTATAGCGCCAGAACTGGCACTATAGCTCCAGCCCAACTTTCTTAAAATCCAAAAATTTTTTCTTCCAATCTTCAATTCCATTACTATAATAATGTTTTGTACCAACATAATCATGTAAGACTCCAACTTACATCAAAAACTCATCACAACAAAAAATTAACAATCAAGTCAATCACACTGATAACTATGGGTTATCCCCACAAAGCGCTTGGTTTAACATCGTCCACCCGACATATCCAATATTTTTAATCCATTTAGCCCACCTTTAAGATCTCTTCAAATGTAAGACTATCTCCACTTATATAAGCTTTTAACTTGTGTCCATTTATCTTAATTTTCCTTTTAATCTTTGGATCTTCAATATCAACAACTCCATTTGAATAAACTCTTATCACAATAAATGGTCATGTCCACCTGGACTTAAGTTTTTCGGAAATAATTTCAATGTTGAATTGTATAATAGAATTTCTTATCCAGACTCGAAATACTTTTTCAAAATTCCTTGATCATGCATAATTTCATTTTCTCTTTATAAATTATTACATTCTGATAAGATTCATTTCTCATTTCTTCAAGCATTTAATTGTAATAATTGTTTTTCTCCAGCATCTTTCAAATTATAATTAAACTATTTTTTTTGTCTAATAAGCTTTATGCTCTAATTCAACAGGCAAATCATAAGATTTTCCAAATATGAGCCTATATGGTGACATTCCTACAGGATTTTTGTATGCAATCCTATAAGCTCATAATGTAAAACAAAGTCTAGCAGACCAATCTCTTCTATTAGGATTTACAATTTTTACCAATATTCTTTTAATTTCTTGATTGGACCACTAGTCTGAGAATGATAAGTTGTGGCAATTCACTGTTTGATTTCATATTTTTGATTTACTGTTTCATTTATTCTATTCTTAAAATGAATTCCCCCGTCTTTAATAATTACTCTCAGCATTCCACAACTTGTAAATATATTTTTTCTTAAAATTTTTGCAACACTTTTAGCATCACATTGAGGTAAATAAACTGCTTCAATCCATTTTAAAACATAATCCACAGCTATTAAAATATAAACATTTCCAGAAGATGGTATTAATGGTCCCATAAAATCTAAACCCCAAACATAAAAAATGTCAACTCAAGAGTAAATTTTTGGGGCATTTCTTTTTTTCTCGAAATATTGCCTACTATTTAACATTTATCACATGTTTCTATATAATAATTAATATCTATAAGTAGTGTTGGCCAATAAAATCTAGATTGTAAAATTTTTTATGCAATTTTATCTTCCCCAAAATGTCCCCCAAAGACATATTTATGTCACTTTTGTATAATTTCTTGGGTTTCTTCAATTGGTACATGATGCACAAAAAATATATGCAATTTTAAACCTATATTTTATACACATTTTTGGTGATATTGCGTTTTAAAAGAAGATATTTTTTATATTTTGTTGCACGTTGATGATTTTTAGAACTTGAAGCAAAAAGAATGAAATTTAGAGTTAAAATGGCGTTTTAGAAAAAAATAGTCAGCGTCGACGGTGTCAGCAAGAACGTCGGCAGTGCCATTTGATAGAGAGCATAGAATTAAATTCGAGCCACGGATGCTGACGGCGCTATCATGGGCATCGACGGCGCCAAGGTCGGTGCTGGGTGAAATTCTAGAAGATTCGATGAATTTGGACGTTTTTTTGAAGAGTTGTATGAGGTGCATTTTAGAAAACTGACATTATGCTTTATTTAGAACAAAAATTGCTAGAAAAATTAGTAGTTAGAGGGGGCTAGAGGGTAATGGAGTACGAGTTCTATAACAAAGTGAGAATTACATTCAATTCTATGGAGTGTTTCGTTCATAGAATTAAGTGCAAATAAATAAGGAAATATATATTATTAGGCGAAGAATTGTAGATTTTAGGGTGACAGACTAAAATCTCCAATTTGGTCTTAGTGTTTAAAAACTAAAGCGAGAGTTAGGGGAAGGGAAGTGGGAGCTCTAGAGTGAGAGCCAATATCCTCACAGCCTAACCATGGATTTAGAGACTAAACCTAAGATTAGCCAACGATTCTCTACAAAACTTAACTAAGGGTAGAGAATTAAAATTGCTTTTATTTGGCACAATACAAATTCAAATGATTTATCTCTCTCATTTAACCAAAAACTCATTGTAGTGGGAAAGATGTTTTCTCATATTTGATAACTTCATCACAGAAACATAGTTTGGTAGTTATAGTTTAACTTTACTTTACAGTCTTGCTAGTAGTTGATAATTTAGTTTGCCTTAAACATTTGAAATTAGTATAGTAGACTTTCTTTATTATTGTGAAATTCCTAATTTAAATTACCATCCCGAATTTAAAACTGCCTCGTGGGATCGATATTTGGGACTTAAACAGAAATTCATATATTACTTGATAACGATACGTATACTTGCGTAGAATCCCAACATAAATTGCTTCAATTTCTTATTAGTAAATAACGAGATAAGTTTTTGGCATCGCTGCAAAGCGGAGTCATCTTCATTAATTTTACACAACTATAATTTTGGAGATTAGTACACATCTTCGAATAATCAAGTTCTTACATTATTTATATAAATAAGGGTCATCCCAAAAATAATATTTAGAATCATGAATGAAAGTTTTTAGTTTGATGGCTATCAAGTTTGTAGGGTAAAATGTTACTAACTAAATAGTTTATTATATCAGTATACCATAGAACTTATCATTCATTAATTCTATATAATTGTTCATCGGGAAGATTATCATTCAATTTATCATTAAAATTATCATTTTCCTTTTCAAGCCTTGACAAATGATCAGCTATTTAATTATTAGTACCCTTCCTATCCAGAACTTGAAAATCAAACTCATGCATTAGAAGGACCCATCTATTTAATTGCAGTTTTGCATCTTCTTCATCATTAAATACTTTATGTCAAAATAATCAATATGCACAATACATTTGGCTCTAATAAGAAAAGATCTAAATTTATCAAAAAACATATACTATAGCTAATAATTTTTTTTTCAATAGTTGAGATATTAATTTGAGCTTCATTAAAAGTTTTGCTAGCATAGTATATTACTTTAAAAAATTTATCATATTTCTGCCCAAACACAGCCCCAATAGCATAATCACTAGCATCACACATTAATTTAAAAGGTTTTTTCTAATCATGTTAAACAATAATAGGTGCAATGGTTAGTTTTCTTTCAAAAAATTAAAAGTATTAAGACATTCCTCATTAAAATTAAAATTAGCATCTTTTTCCAACAACTGACATAATGGCTTGGAAATTTTAGAAAAGTCTTTAATATAACACCTATAGAAACCAGCATGTCCTAAAAAACTTGTTCCTGTAACAGTAGTAGAGGGTGGTAATTCAGCAATGACTTGAGTTTTTACTGGATCTATTTCCATGCCTTTCTCAAAAAATTTATGTCATAAAACAATTCCTCATGCAACCATAAATTGATATTTTTCCCAATTAAGAATAAAATTTGTTTATTCACAACATTTTAGAACCTTCGTTAAATGATCTAACATGAATTGAATGAAGTTTCTAATACTGAGAAATCATCCATAAAAATTTCAATTCCTTTTTCAATTAAATTAAAAAAAATTGATATTATACATCTTTGAAATGTTGTAGGTGCATTACATAATCAAATGGCATTCTCCTGAAAGAAAATGTTCCATAGGGACTAGTAAATGTTGTTCTCTCTTGATCCTCAGGAGAAATAGGTATCTGGTGGTATCCAAAATATCCATCCAAAAAGCAGACATAACGGTGCCCAGCTAGTCTATCCAACATTTGATCTAAAAAAGGTAGAGAAAAATGATCTTTCCTGATGGTGGCATTTAATTTTCTATAATCAATACAAATTTATCATCCATTGACTTATACTATATGAATTAATTCGTTCCTCTCATTTGTAAAAACAATCACTCTTCCATTCTTAGGAACGCAATGAATGGAACTAACTCATGAACTATCTAAATTGGATAAAAAATTTTTACATCTAACCACATTAAATTTTTTTTCTTAACAACCTCTTTCATTACAGGGTTTAATCTTCTTTGAGGATCAATTCTAAGCTTATAATTATCTTCCATTAAAATTCAGTGCATATAGATTGAAGGACTGATTCCTTTAATATCAGTTAATGTCCATTAAAATATTTTTTTATGATTTTTCAATGTCTCTAATAATTTTCCTTCTTGTTCATCAATTAAATCTGAGGATATAATAATAGGTAAGGTAGATGAGATCCCAAAAAATGCATACTTTAAATGAGTAGGTAGAACTTTCATCTCAATTTCAGGAGGTTATTCAATAGAAGGTATCAGAGGTTTACTATTTTTAGTAATATCCAAAATTTCAAATTCTTCCTGAACATAATTTAACTCCTCAGTTTTTTTCTCTTTTGATTCATTTTCAAAATCCTTTTTAGTTTTTAACTCTTTTTGTACCAAAGTTACTTCATCTTTATAATCTGATATGACTTCACAACTTTCTTGAAAATAATTAACAATCATATAGTCAATTATATCAATTATGTAACATTTATCATCATTTTCTTTATCAAGATACTTCATTGATTTAAGTACATTAAAAGTTACTTCCTGATCATTAACTCTCGTTGTTAATTCTCATTTTTGCACATCTATCATTGCACGTTTTGTAGCTAGAAAATGTCTCCCTAAAAAAATAGGAATTTCTTTATCTTCTTCCATATTCAACACAATGAAATCAATTGGGAAGATAAATTTATCCACTTTAACTAACACATCTTCTATAACCCCTTTAGGATAAGTGATAGATCGATCAGTTAACTGTAGGGTTACAGTAGTAGGAGAAATATCTCATAAACCTAGTATTCTAAATATAGATAATGATGACATGACATTAATGCTTGCTCTCAAATCACATAAAGTTTTTTACAAAATATTTCTCCAATTTCACAAGGTATGGTGAAACTGCAAAGATCTTTGAGTTTCTTAGGAAGCTTTTTTTAAATTATTGCACTGCACTCTTCACTAAGTACAACAGTCTCATAATCTTCAAACTTCCTTTTTTATGTAAAATTTCTTTCATAAGCTTTGCATAACATAACATTTGTTTCAGAGCTTCTATAAAAGGAATATTATATGTAAGTGATCCCTGGATACTTAAAAATAGTATAACAATAGTTCTGATGGTATTTTCACTTATATTTCTTTATTTTGCAATGAAACCAAAAACTTGATCCTGAAGAAAAATAAGAATTTAACTTTTTAATTTATATATATTTATATTGGATACTACTTGCAAGTATATGTATCATTATCAAGTAATATATGACTTTTTTATTAAGACCTGAATATCGAACACACATGGGAAGATTATGCAATATGCACTTTTTAGAAAGTTTTTCTATTCTTAAAAAGATAATTACTTAAAATAAAAATGATTTTTGAAGGAATTTAAAATTTAAATATTTTTTATATTTTTGATATTGTAACGAAATAGTAACAACTAAAAAAATAACTAAAGTTTTTATAGAAGAAAAGTATTTTGATATAAAAATATCTTTCTTCTTATCATGAATCAGTAATAAATATAGTTATTTTGTTGTGGAGTATGCAAATTGTGTTGTGCCAAATAGGAACAATAATATTCTTTACCCTTATTAGAGATGTTATAAAGAACATTGGCTAATTTAAAGTTTGAATAGTTCTNTTGGCTCCATACATGTTTAAATAAAAAAGGGTTACAAAATATGGAAGGAAAAGTCGAACCCCATCTATAAACAAAAAGAAATACCAAAAGGTCCTAGGGGTTCCAATTTCCCAAATGTACAACTCGACACAAAAGAAAACTAAAGGAAAAGTAAACCCATAAGTACATGTGCACCAAAACGCATACCAAAGAGAGAAGTATACCCAAAAAAAGCATGTACTCAGAGTGGTAGAAAATAGCGAGCTCGATCCGCCAAAAGGTAAGTGAGGTGCTACCATGAGCCAGTAGGAGGAGTAACATCCTAAACAAAAGCGATCTTGTAGTGTAGATAAGTGCAACTTGAGAAGTTTCAGAGAAAGTATAGTAGCGTGGAGGATCCCTGCAAATATTGCTCCAGGTGCGAAAATACTCAAATTCCAGGCAGTAATATGAGGCGCAAAATTATCATAAAGCCTGCAAATCTCAGCATAAATTTTCTTGCGTAAACATGAAATGGCAGCATAATTTCTCTGCATAAACAAATCAAAGATCCGAAAATAGTAAACCCTTACACTCAGCATAATTTTTCCAGCATAAACATGGATGCCAACATAATTTTCCTTGCATAAAACATGAAAGCTGAGACCTTCCCAACTCAGAGAGGAAATATACTTGGAAGCCTTATCAGACATGAAAAAGCACCAGAAAAGAAAATATTCCAAGTATAAAGCATAACAAGAAAAGAAGACAGCCAGAGAAACTACTGAATTCTAATAAAAGGGAGCTCAATCAAGTCTCCCAAAATAAAAGAATTAAGCTTCGACATGGGAGAAATCCCATTATTTACCTCAGCCGACCCCTTACTTTTATTAGCAAGCCAATTAGCCGAGGAATTGCCTTCCCTATGAATAAAGGATAACTGAATATTTAAATTGTATCATTGGATAACATTGCGAATACGATTCATAATGGCAAGCAAATCCCATCTAGGCCCCGTAGCCTTGTAAAACTCATTAAAAAGAATTTACAAATTTGTCTTAAAAATAATATTTGAGAGCTTAAGCTGTGCAACAACCTGCAAGGCTAACAATAAAGCCCAAAATGCAGCCTCTAACGGTGTAAAGGCGAAAAGAGGAGATGCAAAGTAAAACAGACACTGCCCAGCGTGATTCCTTAGGATAACCCCCCCCCCCTCGCGCACCCGCAACATTACCATCAATATTAAACTTAAACCAACCTGAGGGTGGGGGTTGCCATCTAAAGAAGATGGTCTTCCTACCCAACCTCGATGGCACCAGATCATTGGTTAAGGAAAGAGCCCTACAAGCTCTTTGAAAATGAGCAAGAATTTTAGAGACAGTGAGATTAGGGAGAAACATAGCATTCTAATATTTAGCATCATTTCTTGTCATCCAAATAAACCAAAGAAACACTAGAGGAAACCAAAGGAGCTTTTCATCCACCTGTGTAGCATCTCTCCAGATAGAGAGATAATCAAGAATAGAAGATGTAAGCGTCCAAGTGACATTAAAATGATTGTCAAACATATTCTAAGTAGAAATAGCAAAGGGACAAACAAAGAAAAGATGCTCAGTCATTTCCAAATTCATCTTGCAAAGATAGCATTGAGACGCCAATTTCAATCCTTTAAGTTTCAAAATATCATCCAAAGGCAACTTATTAAGAAAAAACCTCCATCAGAAGAAAGAAATAGAGGGTGATAAAAATTTGTTCCAAATAAACTGCCCCCACCTCCAATTTCTAAATTGATAAAGGTTAGTATAAAGCATTTTATTGGGAGAGGTAGAAGCCGTGAATTTCCACATAGGAGTATCTCTCATACTATTCTTAGTAGGGATTTTAGAGATTTTAGTAGCCTGGACGCCAAAGTATTCAGTGAATTTATTGATGTCCTAATTACCATGAAGCCACAAATCAGAGACAATCAAATCATTAGAGATACCTTATTGAAGAAAAAAATCCTCATCCCCCAAGCCCCATTGATCATGCCACACGAAGATCTTACTTTCCCCAACATCCCAAAAGATAAATTTGCTAGCCAGTTCTCTCTTTAAGAATGGCTTTCCAAACCCTAGAATCCCCCACCCTCCACTGAATGGCAGCCGGGTGGTAATGGGAGCAATACTTATGGTGAAGAAAATTAGCCCATAAATAATTGTTGGCACAGAATTTAAACCACAACTTGCCCATATTAATAGCGAAAATTTGATCCAAATTTTTAATCCCTAAGCCACCAGCAGCCTTAGGTTTACAAACCTTCTTAAAAGTAGTCCAATGCTTTCTAGAATAAGTACCATACCATAGAAACCAATTAAACAATCTCTTTAATGTAAGTTGGGTACTCTTTTTGAGATTGAGAACTTGCATAGCATACATTGGAATACTAACAAGAACACTTTTAAGTAAAGTGAGACAACCACTATAAGAGAAAAAACTATTACGCCAATCCTCAATCGTAGATTTGATTTTATCCACAACATCATCTAACTGAGTTTGTTTCTGGCGACCCCTTAGAAGGTTAACTCCAAGATATTTAAGCGGAAGAGAGGCAGAGTGATAACCAGTAAAAGAGGTAGTCGAATTAGTAATCAAGCACTTAACATTCTTTCCAAAGTAAAGATTGCACTTATCTCTATTAAATATTAAGCCGGAAGTATTTTAAAATCCCTCAAGAACACACATCATCAATTTGATGGTATTTTTACTAGCATTAGAGAAAAGAATAGCGTTATCGGCATGAGCAAGATGACTAACCACATCTTGGACTGATGATGAAAGTGAGTATGCACCTTATTATGTTGCAGCTCATTGACTAATCTAGAGAAATAATCAAAAGCGATTATGAAGATTGTAAGTGAAAGAGAATCACCTTGCTTAATACCTCTGCGCGCAGAAAAAACCGTAAGAATTGCCATTAACCATCAAACTGTATTGATTATTATAAAGCCATCTCTTGATAATAGAAATGAAATCATGATGAAAACCACGAGCATGAAGAATGTTAATAATGAAATCCCAACTGATAGTATCAAAAGCCTTTTTGATGTCAAGNTACCCCCCAACATTTCTTATCGAGATCCTTAATTAATTCTTGCGCCAGCAAAATATTATCAGTGATATAACAAATGCAGACTATTGAGGCGAGATAATATTAGGTAAGAGTGGTGTAATCTTGGAAAGCATGAATTTGCTCAAAACTTTAGAAATAACCGAAGTGAGGGCTATGGGCCGAAATTTATCCCGACTAGATTTATCAATGCCTTTGGGAATCAGTACAATCAAAGAAGAGGTAAAGTATTTCACAAAATCTTCCCCCTTAAAAAAGCTTAGAATCGCAAGGGTAATTTCCTTTTTAATGATATCCCAAAAAGAAACATAAAATGAAGAGGTGAAACCATCCGGTCCAGGGGCTTCGTTGGAGTTTATACCCTTAAAAACAGAGAAAATTTCTTGCTCAGTAGGCACCTCAAAAAGATTAATGGAATTGACATACTGATGCTCTTTATCAAAGAGAGAAGCTTTAACTGAAAGCACCTGAGAAGTAGACATAAATATATCAGTGAAATAATCAACCGCACTTTGACCAATGTCACCCTCTTGAGTTAAAGAAACTCCGGAAGGAGTACGAATTTTAAGAATAGTTTTGATATTCTTTCTATGCTTAAGAGAGGCATGAAAATAATTGGTATTGCGATCAACACTAGAAAAATAAACATTATTAGCCTTTTGTTGCAGAAAACCTTCCTTTAAAGAAATAGCTTCAAGAAGGTTGGAGTGAGCCGTAGCTAAAGCCTTCATATTCTGAGGGGAACAATCAACCCGAGCCTCCAGATTATCAACCACCCTTTGGGCCTCAAGAACCTTATTATGAACATTACCAAAAACATTAAAATTCCAAATACGTAAATGAGCGGCAACCTTCCTATGAAGCTGTCATAGAGTATACCAATGATTCCCGACACAACCGACATTCCAAACTTGCTTAATAAGAGGCAAGAAGGTATCATGAGTTGTCCATATGTTAAGGAATTTAAAATGATAAGAAGCAGGCTTGGTATTGAATGAGAGAGAGAGAAGAATACGATTATGATCAGAGGCCGTGTGATTTAAATGAAGAACCTTAGAGACATAAAAATAATTGAGAAAATAGTGATTTCCATAGTGATCTAATCTCTGGGCAAGGGATCCCCTCCGTCAGGTAAAGGCAGAACCCCAACAACCCATATCATATAAATCAGCCTCCTTAATCCTATCACAGAAATGATCAATGAGCGTAGTGTTGCAGCGACCTCCACCCCTCCTTTTAGAAGACTGCATAATCATGTTGAAATCCCCCCCAACAAACCAATTATCATGGATAGCATCACCCATAAGAGCAAGCTTTTGCCAGAGTTGATATTTATCGTGAAGTAAGGAGCTAGCATAAACAAATGTAGCCCAAGCAGAAAAACATCCCAGTTAATGTGGAGAAGCACAAATTGTTCATCATCTTCAACAATGTCAAGATCAATATTACGCTTCTAGAAAATCCAAATTTTATTATTTTTATTACAAAAGTACTTATAATTTTTGAAAGTTCGGAAGATGCGATCTTTGTTAATAAAAACCAAAGGCTCAAGAACAGCAAAAATGGAAATGTTGTGGACCCTACTTAAATGCTTTAATATATTAAGGGAGGGATGGTCTGACACTCCCCTAATATTCTAGCACAAGATATTAAACATAATTTCTCGGGCCTCCTCTTCTAGTATACTTAGAAGAGGTGTCGATTTGTTCCCCATCCAAATACGACTTCCCATCCAAAATAATATTATCTTTGTCAAGATGGATTAATTCATTGTTTCTTTTCCCTTTCTTCCTGCTAGCCTTTTGCTCCATCCATTCGTCCTCTAAGGCAGCAGTAGCAACAGAGAATTCAGCATTAGGAGACAAATTATCATTATGAATATGTTTAGAGCCACTATCAAGTTTAGCATTGTCCCCCAATGCAAGCGAGGAGCAAAGAATTTGGGTTGTAGCAGCACTAAAATGATCCCCACTGCCTCCTGAGTGGGAGACAAGGGAAGATTCACATGTATTATTCCATCATGATCACCTACAACAAGGGTCGGAGGAGGATTATCATTAATCTCAACATGTATTCCAGCAGGAGTAGGATGAAGCTCATCTTTTTTATCAACAACCTTAACAGAAGAAGGAGCAATATTTTGTTCAGACTCGATAAAAAAATTTTGGCCCAACCTGGGGGTGACAATAATGGGATTATTTGGGGCTGCACTTTTGGTTCATCACCGTGTCTAAGATGAGGATCAATATTTTGTTTAGATTCGATAATAAAATTTTTGCCATCCTGGGGGGTGAAAATAATGGGATTATTTGGGGCTTGCACCGTTGGTGCACCATCATGTCTAAGATGAGGATGCAAATGAAAAAAATGAGAGGGAGCATGCCCAAACATATGACAATAAGAGCAATATTGAGAATACCTTTCTATTTCAACTTTTTGCTAGTATCTCTGATGCGTGGAGCCACTCCAAATTTCATCGCAAAATGGTAACGTAATATCACGTTCAACCAAAACACGAGCTTCCGATGGGCGAGATAAGGCAAGAGTAGGGCCATCCATTTGTAAAGGCTTTCCATAAGCAGAAGCTAAGGAAAACAAGACTTTAGGATTGAAAAGATGAAACTTTAGTCCATGGAAACGTATCCAAACTGGGATAGTGGGCGGTTCCGATTTAGGGTCGAAACCAACTGTCCACTTTAAAATTTTCATAGGAGCGTCAAGTATTCGTATAAAACGTCGAGTTAAAAGGCGGGTATAATCTTCATCATTAGAAAGTTGAATTAAAATATGTCTCCCATCTAAAAAACATACTTGCCAAAAACCCGTAAGCTTCAAGGCATCAAATTCTCGTCTAATGATTTCAAGCTTGGGGAGCCCATAAGTGAATTTTCCAACCAACACATGCCTACAAGAAGATGCAAGCATACCAGATTTCTCTTCCAAGACGAACCAAGCAAACTTTCTGTTCTTTTTACTGGTTTTTTTAAAAAAGTTGAAATCCCCATCCTCATTATCATTCAAAGCTTCATGGAAGGAAGAAGGGAATAACCTCGAAGAGCCTATCTTCGAGGAGGAACTCCCCGTCAAGGCCTCTGCAAAACTCTTCCCCATAAAAAGCACACTACTAGAACCAAAGGAAGCTGCAAAACATGAAAAACATAACAATAACGGAAAGGAAACAAAAAGCCTATCGGCGAAGAACACTAGTCGAGGCAGGGAATGCAAAGCATAAATCGAGAAAAACAGAAATACAATCCAAAACTGCGAAATCATAGATTTGGGAAATGTTAAATCGCAAATTTGGGAAATGCGCAATCGCAGATTTGGGGCAAAGCCCCAAACAACAAGGAAAAACCAAAATAAAAATGCCAAAACCAAAGATCAGAAAACTAAAAGGAGAAAATCAAGGCAAAATGAAAATGAAAACCCAGATCTGTGAAAAGGAATACCAAAAAAGCGAAAAAGGGACCTCAAAAAATCGCAGAACCTACAGATCCGAAAATAAGAAGAAAAGAAACAAAAAAAAAAGGAAAAGGAAGCTTACCACCTTGCGAAGAAGATCGACAGTAATAAAACTAAAATGAGAAGGAAAGATTTTACCAGGAAATAAGGAAGCAGTCGTGATCTGCAGGAGAGGAGCCATGGCCATCGAAAATGCATATATGAAGATGGTGGTTGCATGAACTACTCTGCTAGGGTTTTTGTGAGGAGGATAGAACTTGGTGGCTGCTCTTTGACGAAGACCCTTTTGGGGCAGTGTGGGAGAGGTCTTCTAAGCCTTTTCTACCACTTGGAGAAACTTTTCAGCCTTCTCGGGCTAGGGGTCTTATAATCGGTAAGTTACTGTTTCATTGAAAGTTTGCAGTCTTCTGAAGTTGCTGATCTGAAGTGAGCTTTTGCGGGGTAACCCAAGTAGCTTAGAGCTTATTTGGGAACCTAGTGAGTTGTTTTGTACTCACCCGGGCTCAAGGTTCCCCTACTCCCGACCCTAGTTTTTTCTCTGATGCAGTGTGAGTTTTAAATTTGCATCCTCAATTGACTTGGAAACTAATGCACAGTGGACCAAAGCCACTTATGCTGGAGTGCTTGGAAAAAATGTAGATACACTGCAGGATGTGGAAAAACTTGTGTTCCCACAAGAGTTCCATTACACAGCTGCAGGAAAAGGTACTTCACCTTACATTCACCCTATTGGACTTAAGGAAGGGGAACCTTTAGTCATTTTCTCAAACCAAGAATTAAACAATCTCAAAAAGGAAGTTTAATTTACTCTGATTGGAAAATTCAGCTTGGGACACCCTAAAATGGAGCTAGTGAGAGGTTTTTTTTAATCACTGCAGTTTATAGGCTCATGGAAGCTGGGATTACTTGATGGAAGGCACCTCCTAATTCAACTCACCATAGAAGAAGATTATGCTAGAGTCTTTGCCAAACAGATAATTAGTATTGCTGGAGCTAATATGAAAATACTCAAATGGACACCTGATTTTGATCCTTCCAAGGAACAACCAGTGGTACCAATCTTGTTCAACATACTTGGCCTTCTACTTCACCTGTTCAATCTAAATGCCCTTTTTAACATAGGAAGTGCACTCCTCTCAAAGTGGATGCACCCACTTACAACAAAGCAAGACCAACAAGTGCAAGAATACTAATAGAAAGGAATATCACATTGCCTGAGCTAAAAAGAGTGTGGATTGGTGATGAAGCAGAAGGATTTTGGCAGGAGGTAGCCATGGAACAAAAACCTTATTATTGTCAACATTGAAAAATGTTTGAACATACCAAGGAAAAATGCTACAGACTGCATCCTCCCACTAAAATACTACCCAATAATCCAATTCCAAAAGTTAATGAGGAGGAAGATATCATTCTGAGTCAGGATGGTGAAATATAGCAAGTAAGAAGGATCAAAAACCAAACTAAAATCACAAAAAAACCCTGCTAAAGAACAATGGGGTGATCAAAGGGAGCATGAAGGAGGAACTCAAACTGTAGGATCTCTCACACAGCAAAGCCCAACAAAAATTGATGAAGGAATACAGATCAATGACAGAACTATAAATGATAAATTGGAAGAGGTCACTGAAGTCATCAATCACCCAAGCAAAAAAATAGAAAACTTGGGACAAGTCCCACAAAACAAAGGTAATGAGGAGAGCAATAAAATGAAGTGCACCACACCTTCAGAGCAAATGATACAAGAGATAGAACACTCAAAGGAAAGTGAATGGAAAACACATCAAAAAAAAGAAGAAGATCAGAGAAGAAATTGAAACAAATAATGTGGAACAGCAGAAGGACCAAAGAAAAAATAATTCTCAAACAACTAGGGGAAGGACAAGATCTAGGTCCCAACCCTCATTCCATTTACCCCAACAACATGATTAATATGCTATGTTGGAATATAATGGGGATTGCATATCTTCCTTCCTTAAAATGATTAAAGTTTTTAAATAAGAAATACAAGTGCTGGTGCTTGGTTATTCTTGAACCTTTGGTTCACCAAAATCTTCAAAAATATGTCAAAGCTTTCCAAGGGTTCTCCTTTACCACAAATCTGAACAACAAGATCTGGATTTAGAGTAGATATGAAATGAACTGCAAGGTTTTGCTCAATCACTCACAATTTATACACTGCTTTTTCAACATGGCAGACCAGTTTAGTTATGCCACTTTTGTTTATGCTGGATCCTCTAAAACTGTAGGACAAGAACTATGGAAGGAGATCCACCAAATCAAAAATTTGACTAATACTGCCTGGATTTTTGGAGGAGATTTCAACTGCATTGCTTCACCTGCTGAAAAAAAGGGGGGAAGAAATCCATCCCTTAAAAATATGATTGAGTTCAATGACAACATAAATACTGCTGGGCTGTTTGATTTGCGCTTTAATGGACCTGAGTTCACTTGGAGAAGGGGACAAATTTGGGAAAGATTGGACAGGATATTGGCTAATGACAGCTGGATTCAAAATTACTTGCAAACAAATGTCACTCATCTCTGTTTGGCAGGGTTTGGTCATAGACCTATGTTGATTTCCATCTCTACCAATGAACACAACCACAGACCTCCCTTTAGATACCTTAATGTTTGGTCAAGCCACTGAGATTTCATTCAGATTGTGAAGGAGAATTGGAAGGACTGTGACCACATAAACCCTCTAATCAAGCTGTGGAATCTACAAAAAATGACTGTTAAAGCCCTCAATAAATGGAATTGGAGCACCTTTGGAAACATTTTGAAAGGAGTATAACAAGCTGAGAAAGAACTTCAACTTCTGGATAAAGAACACAGCAAGGGCCAAGTGGGAGAATCATCCCTCCTGGAAGCCAATGAAAAGCTACTGAATGCAGAGAGTGGCAAGAGCAATTCCTGAAATAGAAGGCAGCCAAGAACAAGTTTATTGATGGAGACAAAAAAACTAAATTTTATCATGCTTGCCTTAAATACCAAAGAAAATGCAACACCATCCACTCTATCAAAGAAGTTGTCTTTATCTTTTCCCTCAACTTCGATTTCTTGTTGAAGATAAACACTTAATTCCTTCCCACTTCTTAGTTGGACAGCTTTAACTTGCTCTTGCTCTTTACTTTTATTTTTAGGATTAATCTCAACATTACTAGGAAGTGTTCCATGCGGCATATTACTAAGTGCTTTAGCAATTTGTCCCAGTTAATTCTCTATGTTTCTTATAGCAGCACTCTGTCTTTGTAATTGATTACTCAATTGTAACATTACTTCTTCTAAAGACAACTTCTTCTCCTTAACATGTTGATTACTGTTAAATCCAGAAGGATAAGTAGGTGTAAAGTTGGAATTATTTTGATTGTTCTAGTTTCCCAGTGGGTTTACTTGATTATTCTACCATTGTTGATTTCCACCACTAGAATTGTTATTTCAATTAATGTTTGGATGGTTTTTCTAACCTGGGTTATAATAATTAGAATATGGGTTATTGGGTCTATTAATAGCATTTATAGTTTCTAATGAAGTTTCAGAATAAAAAAATTGTGATAATTAATTTTCTTCAATCAATTGAGGTGTTTGAGAAAAATTCATTCCAATTTGATTTATTTTCTTAGATAATGCAGTAAATTGTAAAGCAACTATCGAAATAGCATCATTATCATGAATATTGGCTACTTTATTAGGATTTACCTTTTCAGAAGATCATTGAAAATTATTTGTAATCAATTCTTCAATTAAAGCATAGGCTTCATCAAATTGTTTTGACATTAATGAACCTAAAGCAGCAACATCTATGATAGATCTAAGGGATCCAACTAACCTATCATAAAAAGTTTGAAAAATTAACCAGTCAGGTAAAGCTTGATGTGGAAAGTTTCTAAGCAGTTCCTTAAATCTTTCTCAAGCTTCATAAATTGTCTCTTCTTCATACTGAGTAAAAGAAGTAATATCATTTATAAGTTTAGCAGTTTTTTAAGGTGAAAAAATCTTAGTCGGAATTTTTTTTGTCAAATCTCTCCAAGTTCTAATAGATCCAAGTGCTAATGAATTTAACCACATCTTAGTTTTTTCCCTTAATGAAAAAGGAAAAAGTCTAAATCTGACAACATCATTTGATATACCATCATATTTAAATGTAGCACACAGTTCTAAAAAACTTGCAAGATGTAAATTTGGATCATCATTTGGTGTTCCCCCAAACTAGTTGTTTTGAACCATTTGTATTATTGCAAGTTTAAGTTCAAATGAGTTAGCCACTACAACAAGAGTTTGAAGACTTAAGTGAATTTCATCTCTAGTAGGTTTTGCATAATATCTTAAAGGTTTTTGTAAATTATGATGTTTATTTTCACCATTTTCAATTTCAATATTATTTTATGAAGTGTTTGTCATATCTTGAAAATTATGAAGTCTTCCTTGTTTTCGAATTTTTCTTATAGCATGTTCTAATTCAGAATCGTATGCATTAAACATTCAAATCTCGAACTGCGCATACAAATGATAAAATTCAGAGTATAAAATAACACAACAAAATAAAATAATTTTTTTTATTTTAATTTTCCAATTTTTATAATTTTTTGTTTTTTTTTATTTATTTTAATAAAATTAAAAGCTACAATTCAAACAAAATTGCAAATTAAAAACTTTACTTTCCAAATCTAAAAAGTTTCAATTATCTATCCCGGCAATGCCGCCAAAAACTTGACCCGACCCACAATTATGCAAAATTTTAGTCTCCAAAATATTGCCAAAAACTTGACCCAAATTATATTCAGTGGTTAGTGTGAATAAATATAATGATATGGAAATTAATTAGTAAAATTTCACACTAGAGGTACTACACAAATATACGTATCGTTTCAAGTAATATAGAATTTTCTTTAAAAACCTTAGTATCGATCCCACGGGGATAGTTGAACTATTTAAATTGGATTACTAAACTCAAAATCAAATTCTATTTAAATTGCTTATTTGAATAAAAATCAAATATATCAATGGTTAAGACTAAATTAAAGCATATAGAAACAACTATAATTAACAGTTTAATAAAAGTAATTCTAACGGTTTGAATAATATGTAAAGATTTCCCGTTGCAATGAGATATTAATCTATGTAGGATTTGAATGACTAAAAAAATGATGATGTATTGTGACAAATAGGAGCATTCCTATTATTTACCTTCTCTCGGTGCTAGCAATGAACATTAGCTAATTTAGAGTTTTTCATCAGCTCGTGTAGTAGTGTTGAATAAATTTTGGCCTCTCACCTCAAGATTACTCATTGTGTCCTCTCTATAGGACCTACTGGAGACCCTTAAAATCCAAACTCTAATCCGAATTTATAAAAGAATCTAGTCTGTCACCCTAGAAACATTAATTAGATGCCCATCAAAACTTATGTCCCTATCTATTTGCACTCATCCTTAGGTGATCGCAGCGGCTCTGCCCAGAATGAAGTATAACACTCAATAGTTGGGTGAAATCATAGCCCTCCCGAGTATTTATGTTTCTCAAGGATTTTAACCTCATGAGTGGCCAATTTGTAAATTCAATGAAGAATGGGTAAAAATGTCATCACAATTTTTAAAAGTAAAAAAGAAATCCTTAAATCATTTTCATCCCACAAGATTCATTCCCAGTGTAAGGAGAAAGAAGGGGAACAACTCAAAATTCATGGAGAATAAAACAAAAGCACTAAATTTGTATTGAAATCCAAGTTTTAGAAATAAAAAATTAAACACAAATACAAAGTACCTTATGTCTTCTCCCCAGCACAAATTATGGAGTCTCCTTGAAGAAATCTCCAAACTCTTACTCTTACAACACAAAACACACATAAACTTACACTAAAACACAAAAGTGGAACTTTCTAAAGCCTTCAAATGCTGCCAAAAAGACCTCTTTTTCATCCAATTTTCGTCCATACTAATAGATATCTGAAAATAACCAAGGGTTCCTTCAAACACCCCTTCAAAATTTGGTCAAATTCAATGAAACTTCTAGAACATTAGTTATTGGCACTATAGCTCCCTTTTCTCATGTCTGTGGCACATAGCGCTAGGGGGCAACGCTATAGCGCCATACAATTTGCATCATTATTGCTCATTTTTCTCTCATTTTCCTCAAATGTCAATTCCATGTACCTAAAATTAAAAACATACAAAATACCTTCCTTTAAAGTGCAATATCACTAAAAATATGCATAAAACGATCATTAATATGCACTAAAAACATATAATTTTAAGGTGGATCAACTATATTTAATTGAGTTATGATATACCATATCCTAACTTTGATTTTTTAACCAATCTTTGAAACTCTATACTTGTTTACTCATCTATTTTCATTTATTCATTAAAGTTGGATGGAATTGCTTCTCAACAATTTAATGAATTTAACTTGAATTAGTTAAGTTATTTGTCCTGGCAACTTTTTTCTCATAATGGAAGCCTCGAGTGATATTATACAAGTTGTTAGGTCTGTTATTTTGGTTCCCTTAGTAAATTATTAGCTTATGAGATTATATTTTTCTTCCATAAACCTAAATTTTCTTCACTGAATTTGGATGGATTCTCTTGGTTGAGATATATGTTTGGTTGAACTGTTTCTTCTTAGTTCAGCTGCTTCTTTGTTTTATCTCTCTATTTTTGTGGTTCTCCCTAGTGTTTGTTTTTTTTAATTTTTGCTCCTTGTGTTGGTTCAAAGTTCTCTTTTACTTTCTGATCATTGTCTTTTTTTTCTTTTTTATTATTTTTTAGGGTGTCTTCTTCTTAATGATTTGGTTTGTTGTTTTAAAGGTTCTGATGTTGTTAATTCGAGAAAACATTGCAGTTTATGGATCTATGAAGCTCTACTCCAAACTTGTTGATCATGGTTGTTGTTGAAGTTGTTCATGTTTGGAGAGTTTTTCTATTTTTTTAATTGAAGTTTTTGATTCTTAAAGTTGATTTCATTCGTTTGTGTTAGTATTATTGTTTTGGATTTTTTGTGGGTTGTTGTAGTTATTTCTATGGTGATTGTTGTTTTTCATGTTTTTGGATGTGATTATTTCTCTTATCCTTTTTATTTTAGGTTGTGTTGTATTGTGGTTCTGTTTGTGTGTTTTCTTTTTTTTTTAATAAAGATATGTGGCCCTCATATTTCCAAGAGAAAAATCCTCATGCAACATACACAAGAAGTAGTTGTAGTTTTGTGTAAGCTTAGACCTTGGTTAAAGAATTGTGAAATGCAGTAGAGATAGATATTTTTATAACACTCTCAGAAAACCAAGCTAATAGATCATGATCTAAGTAAGGAAAAACAAAATTAATTACCTCAAGAAGATCAAAACTGAACACGTTGGATATATTTGAAGGATGACCATATAATCAAAATAGCATTATTAAAATTCAGGATCAAGCATAATATCAAAGAATAATGTGATGAAGATATCAGTCGGGTTAGTTTCATAATTTATAGCATACATGGATTTCAGCTAACAATAAGAAGCTACGTTAATCTTCAACTGGGTTCACATGAAGGAAACTGCAACAATCAAATTTTGTTTGAGAGGATACTTATAAAAAGTGATGAACATTAGCCCAATTATCTAATTAGTTAAGTGATTGTCAGTGACCGAACAACGAAAAAAGTGGCCAGCAATGTGAGGAACAAATGTGACGGTGAGCTGGGTCGGTAGTGAGATAGAAGAGGAGGAGAGGGCTAGCTGTCAGTGTGAAATCCTGAGCAAGAGATGAGAGATCCTTGGTGCGTGGCAAGCTGCTTTTCCTGGGTGAAAGCGAGAAGGATGAAGAGAGGCCAACTGCATTTCCTTCCTATGTCCTAAAACCAGATAAATGAAGGACCAGTATGAGCAAATGATGATGAGCAAGTGGGGGTGAAATTTAAAGAGAGTGTGGGCTGTGAGGGAGGGGGGGAGAGAGACACACACACAACACAAGAAAATAACCAAAAGTGGGGCTCAAATATTAATAGAATATTTCTTCTTTCAATTTTGAATTTCCGCCCATTAGAATTTAAAAAATAAAAAAATTTCCATTGGAAAGATCTCAACATCCCAATTAATGCATAATTATAATGAAAGTTAAGATTGAAGATCTTAGTATATAACACTAATATATGCTTTTATAAATACATTTATTAACATATATTTAATTTATAATCTTATTTGTATACATGTACTAATATATATTAATCTAGATATATAAATAAATAAAATATTTAATTTTATATAATATTTACAAAATGATGAATACCCTTTGTCTCCACAATAAATGAAGTTCAACTCAGACGTAAACAGACTCGTCTGACTCATCTTAATGATTAGGATAGCTCGCACAATTTGTTTCATGAAACAACATGACAATTTTACATAGATGAAATTTTCATACAAATCAAACTTGACACGCCCGAAGGCATATGAAAACACCGATGAATCATCATTGTACTTATCACACAATTTCTTAGACATAATAATGCACACGATGCAACTTACGGAATGCAAATTAGAGCACAAGGACGAACTTGGATGACCACGATCAGTAGAACCAACATCATGCCCTATCTTACAAATTACCCGACAATCAAATTTGACTTAAGGCTATCAAAGTCAATGATGTTTACAACTATAAGCATGCATATGTTTTTCTCTTATTGTGATTCACTTGATTTTACGTCCAGATTTATACTTCTATGTGTTGTTGGTTTGAGGAATGGTAATGAAAAGGTTAAATAGGTAATGAATATGAAAGCAGTATTGGATAATATTTTGAAATAAGAATATCCACATAAATGATATGTTATCTATCATATAACCAATTATAAATCATAAGCATGCATATGAATTTATGAGATTCTGTGGTCTATTCGGCTTACGCCTATACTTGCACTTACATATGTCGTCAGTTCCAAGGAATAAATGGATACCGTGATGAATATCAATATGACATTCATTATATATATTTTGAAGCAGTTTACAAGAATGATTATGATATTCCAGGAACAACGGCATGTTGTTCATTTTAGACAATAAAATATATAGAAAAAAAGCTTATAATTCCAATTCGATATGTAATGATTGTAGTGGTTCCATTTATATATCAAATCTAATGATCACTATTTTTTAGATAAAGATGTTAGTAGATTTTGAATCATCACATTAGAAGTTTGAATCACGCTATCCTCATGTGACGCGTACCTGCTCAAAGTGACTAACATCTTAGAGATGGGTTGGGGATACAACATATTAGCAATGAATTTTTTGGTCTCATTTTATAGAGAAAACACTACATATTTTGTAAGTATGTGCAGAACACAATGGAAGTATGCGAATGTGATGTCATCATAATTTAAATGTGACGTGATCTTCCCATCCACCGTCGTCCACACATACTTACAAAATATATGATATTTTCTCCACTTTATGGTTGTTCAGGATTAGTTGGAGCCACGTGGGTGGGTTAGCGGAACCAAACCCAAATGCAATGTTTAGTCATAAGCAAATCATGGGAAGGCCTGCTTTTAACCATTGATTACTCTTAAATATAAATAATATTCAACATTAGCACTATAAAAACCGCTAAAGAGTCTCTAAATAAAACTCAATTTTAGCATACATGATATATTTCCTCTCATGGACATGCCTATCTGCTCACAATAGTACCTTACACATGCTATACATAACTTCTATGCATTCATCATAAATTTGCAGCACTCTAAATTCTAAGTCAATAAAATAAAGCTTTTTTTTAAACATTTCTAATGGAAAATATGAATACTTTTCAAGAACTGATACTATGACGCGATGAATGACTATGTACAACTTCAAAAAAAAATAAAATTAAAAAAGTACTACGAATCGGACAATGGCAGATTTGAGAGAATTCCAGTTAGAATGGCAAGAGATGTTACAAAACTATTGCTGGAAACAAATGAAGAAGAAGAGACCTATTTGTCAAAGTGACGCAAGTTGGCGGAGTAATCTGTATGCTGCCGAATTCTCAGCTTCCTTCAACCTACATTTTCGGTCCCCGTAAGAAAATAATACATCATCACTTGAAATAACTTTAACTGAGCATAAGAATCTTGTATCATGAGCAGGTCCTTCCTTCTCTTCAAGACTGCAAAAATCAAAGAATAATTCATACTGGTTGGAATGTTAGGTGCATTATTTTAAATAATAGTATGAACTATTGGAAAATATGAATGCTTGTGAATCAATGTGCACAAGAGAATATAAAAAATTAGCATAAATGCAAGATTGTACATCTCACAAAATGGCCAGATTAGCATGCAAATAAATGACAAAGCTAATCACTTAGTAAGAGAATATCATGGTTGAATAAATTTATGCATATGATCAGAAATGTCCCAAAAATAAAAAGGTAAATTTTAGCCGCATCGTTCAGGCATGATAAAGAGGTTTTTTGTTCAACTCAGCTAACATTAGTTTTTTTAAACCATCCAAATTTTATCACGCATGGTAGAAGCCAAAAATTGGGGTAAAAATATTGACATGAATATATTCCGGATTAAATCAGTAATCAGTTATAGATTAAAAAAAATCATGTGAGAGAGAGAACTAAGATCAAAACAATAAACGTAAAAGTTAAGGGGATTTCTGCTCGGTGGAATTATGAATTTATTGTAGAAGATATGCAAGTTTTTTGAAATTTTTGGCTTTTGGTTTGAAGAAAAAAAAAATATATTGCATGGTCACGGACACAAAATTTCGGACACGAGACATGTCTCTTACTGAAAATATAGGACATGAACACGCCATTATAATAAAAATTATTAAAATTTAAATATAAATTAAATAAATAAAATATTAAGAATAATACAAAAGAGAAAATAAAAAATTTAATAGCACTAACTTTTAAAAACTAAAAGCTTGTTTGCCTGCGTTGTTGTTTCTCTTTTTAGTTAAAATAATTTCTTATATATTGTATTTTTCTCTTTAAAAATAAATTAAATTTTATTTCAAAATAATAAAAAAAATATAAAAGCAAGCATATATTACTTTTTATTACATCAAAATTCAAGTCCTCTTAATCAATTATTTATTAAAAAAATAAAATGNTAATAGTACTAACTTTTAAAAACTAAAAGCTTGTTCGTCTGTGTTGTTGTTTCTTTTTTTAGTTAAAATAATTTCTCATATAATGTATTTTTATCTTTAAAAATAAATTAAAATTTATTTCAAAATAACAAAAAAAATATAAAAGTAAGCATATATTACTTTTTATTACATCAAAATTCAAGTCCTCTTAATCAATTATTTATTAAAAAAATAAAATGATCAATGGCTTCTTTGGTATCAAATTCTTATTTATGTATTTACATATCTAACACCTAAATTTTGATTTTTCTTTTATGCCACCCAAATCCTCTATATCAAATCTAATATAGCACTATTTTCAATTTTAAAAAGTAAACTACACATTTTCATATATACATAAGGCGAATATTTGTAAAAATTGAAATTTAGGTGTTAGATATGTAAATACACAAAAATTGTTTGATATGTATTTAAATCTTTCTTAAATTTTTAATCAAAAAATATTTTTTAATTATAGTCATAAAAATATTTTTCAGAAATTTTTAATTCATTAATTTATGGCGTGTCCTATGCGTCATGTGCGTGTCATATTTTTTTATATTATTTAAATCAGATATTTTTATGTCATGTCCGACACGTGTCAAAGCCATCATGACTTTTTAGCTAGAAGTGTTCGTGCATCATAGAAAAAAATAATCTGCAATCTGAATGAATTTAAAATTCACTATTTAGTTCAATTTAAATGTATTTGAAGTCGTAAGTTTTGGGCAAATTTAAAATACATTTGTTAAAGTATTAGCCATAGCCGTCCCCAAACAATAAAATTCTTGCCAATAACATCGCTCATAACTCACCAAATACAGCAGTAAATTTTTGCTATAGTTCGAAAGCTGGACATAAAGGTTTAGAAAGATGAGAAGATTTCAACAACTCAAAACAAATCAGTAATTATCAATTCCAAATAATAATTGAACTACTACGGGAGAGCTAATCTCAAACTATCATTTTCAATAAAAAAATTCCTTCCAAAATGATATTAAGCTGCTTTATTTATTTTTGTTTATTCAACTAAAAGGACCAAGTCATGGTAGCTATCACATAATTATTTTCTTACAGCAAAAGAAAGAATAAAGAATATGAAATTTTTTTTTTTTGTACAGCAAAACAGAGAGTTAAAAGAATATGACCAAGGAATTTAAACATTCTCCCTCCATCAATTTCTCTCTTTTTTACGACTTTCTACCATTCTTGTTACCAACTAAGACCTACAGCTTATTTTTCCAACCAAAGGAAACATATTCAGTGGTACCATGATAACCTTACATTACTACAAAAGGAATTCCCTAACACACCCAGAGCCGGGAAGCAGAGTTTCTCCTTCAGGCTCTTGCATCTGGACACAAGAAAACTATCTTNAGTACCATGACAACCTTACATTACTACAAAAGGAATTCACTAACACACCCAGAGCCGGGAAGCAGAGTTTCTCCTTCAGGCTCTTGCATCTGGACACAAGAAAACTATCTTTAAGATTGTTTGATTTCTTTTCAAGTTGTCTAACTTAAATCTTGCTAAAATATAGCCTTTTATTTCTTCATCAATAATAGTTTAGCTGCCGTTGCCTTGTTTTATAATCCCAAAAGGGGTGGCTGGCAGATCTACAACAAAGTAGTTTCAAGATTAAATTACTAAAACCAGCAATCATCAATTTTCAGCTAGCACTGGAGCCTCGAATAATGCTAGAAATCCGTACTCTGTTTTCCAAATTATACTTTCATTGAGTTATTTAGTAAAATCTGTAGTATAACTATATTTTGACCACTTAATTCATTGAAGGTTGCTGAAATCCTCGGAAAACCTAAACAAAACGTAGTCTGAGCCTGAAATTTATCATATTGTTGTATAATATCTAACCTCTAAGAGGTAGTGGTTACCTGAAATTTTTGCAAACCATAGCCTGTTCGGGAAATAGAATTAGGAAATAGAGGGTTATTAGAAAGCCTCATTACTTGTTGTAATTAATGCTAAATATTTTCNGATCTAACCTCTAAGAGGTAGTGGTTACCTGAAATTTTTGCAAACCATAGCCTGTTCTGGAAATAGAATTAGGAAATAGAGGGTTATTAGAAAGCCTCATTACTTGTTGTAATTAATGCTAAATATTTTCNATTATGACGTGTCCTATGCGTCATGTGCATGTCATATTTTTTTATATTATTTAAATCAGATACTTTTATGTCATGTCCGACACGTGTCAAAGCCATCATGANGGTCAAAGAATGATTCATACTGGTTGGAATGTTTGGTGCATTATTTTAATTAATAGTATGAACTATTGGAAAATATGAATGACTTGTGAATCAATGTGCATAAAAGAATATAAAAAATTAGCATAAATGCAAGATTGTACATCTCACAAAATGGCCAGATTAGCA
>JXCR01143487.1:20012-42361 GCA_002079205.1 Phalaenopsis hybrid cultivar
ATATATATATATATATATATATATATATATATATATATATAACATGCTAAGGGTTCAAATTATAATAACATTTAAAAATTTTAAAAATAATATTAGTTTTCAACCCAAAATGTCATTCGGGCCGTGTCCAAGAATAAAGCTTTGGTCGTATGAGAGGAATGGGAGAGAGTAACAAACAAGTAGTACTAACTCTCTTGGAATAAATTTAATACTATTTTAAAGAGATTTGTAACTTGCCCTGACATCTTTTAACCATGGTAATCGCTGTTGGCGTTGTTTCGAATTTAAAACGGTTACTGACATTGTTTCGTATTAATAAATGTTTGACTTGGTCGCTTTATCTTCATTCAGCGAACTAAAGTTTTTTGATTGGCAGATAGATCTTCGGTTGGCTTCCTGAAGGGAATCATTCTAGGAGACTTATTCTCAGGAAGAGTTTATTCCATCAAACAGATGGTGCATCATAGTAATCTGATGAACAGACTTCCTTCTGACGAGGAAACTTCATAGAAAGTCGAGGGGGAGTTCAACTGAGTGGTCGTTGATCTTCTTCGTGAGTGTCCTAGCATTAGTTGAGTTGTCGTCGGTGCAGGTGTATAACGTCCGTTGGTTCGAATGCACTTTCATTAGGTTGGCCCATGACATGACCAAGTGAAGTGGTGATTGGTGTTGTCCTCTTTGTGCACATGTTGAATTTCCTCAAGATTCATGTAGTTAGATTTTTTATGTGCAAATAGAATTAACAATTTGCATTTTTTAAATAAAATTTAGTGTCTTTTATTATATTAGGAATAAATATATGAATTTGTTAATGTTTTTTCAATATATTAGTTGATTTGTAATTAATGAAATTTTGATGTTACAAATGTACTTCACCCATATGAATAAATGCATAAGAAATTGATAAGATTATAACTCTTTTCAACCTAGACTTGATGTGTGACAATCAAAACAAGCACTTCTTTAAAATCGGAAACATATTAAAATTTTATCATATTTTGTCTAAATTAGAATAAAAGATTGAAATCTAGAAGTGCAGTCGATACTGATTGCAGCGAAAAAATATTACATCAGGAGTACTGATGCATCAGTACTCCTGAGGTAATATTTTTTCGATTGCAGCAGGTGCTGGTTTATAAATTAACGGCAACAAGTAATCGTTGCTGCTTATGTCCCTGATTGAGGAATAAGACTGCTGTGAGCATATTCTCAGAACTCTTATCCATTCAAACAACACAATTAAGTCATAATTGCAAGAACAAAGTAATACAAGCTCATTATTGAAATGAAAAAAAAAAAAAAATTTGTACACGAAAATTTATATTGCACAGATCTTAACAAAAAAAAAAGTAAAATTTAAGCGAGAGCACTCTAATCCAAAATTATCCAAACAATGACATTTCAAAATATTTTAAAAAAAGTGTCATTTACAGAAACCACCGAATTCCTATGTGTTTACATGCCTAATATCTAAACTTTGTTTTTTTTTTTACACATTTATACCACCCAAATCTTTCACATCACATAAAAAATACCTGCATTTTAACTTCTAAAAAGTGAGATGCACCTTTTCATGCATTCATAAGGCAACTTATATGCAAAAATTAAAATTTAGGCATTGGATATGTAAATCCATAGGAATTGAGTGGTATGTGAGTAAATTTTACAATAAAAGAATGAAAAAAATGCTCATATTATAAAAGAATCATCAATGTTGTGACCCAAGGCCAACTTGAACAAATTATTTACAAGTAATATTCCTCTACTTTTATCTAAATGGGCAGCACGGGGAAACTTAAGAAAGTTCAAACATTGTGAAGCAGATATAGCCTTCTAATTCAGCCCTTTGCTCCATTATTGTTACTCTTCTTCATGGAAGATGAGCAGCCCTTGGATCCATTATTGTTGCTCTTCTTCTTGGATGGTGAACCGACGACACCAACGACTGAGTCGCATATTTCTCCAGCCGGAAAAATATACTTCTCCTGAAGTTTCTGCCTGTTTTGGGCCCACCATGCCTCTGCTTTCTCTTCACTGAACCATTTCCGGCTGCAAGATTAAGCAAATATGAAGTTCATATCTAATATCCTGAAAATGTTCCACACTTACTGGCTGCCTAGTTGTTGATATAAGTAGGACTAAACTTTAATTTTCAGTGATAGAAAAAATGTCAACTTTTATATCTTGGAGTTAAAAATCCAAATTTTTCTCGATTTCTTCTCGGTTTTATCTTAAATCACGGATTTACCAAATTTGTTACTAAACAGCCCCTAATATTATTAGTATAGGGCTCAACTAAGGTATTGCAATTGAGAGCTTATGGGAATTCCTATTCTAGTGAAGAAATTGTCACCATATACCATCTTATTTTTATTTTTGTTATATGTTTTCTCCTCCTCTGGAGATTCTTTATAATCATCTCATTCTGCACCATATCATTAACTTATTTTATAAAATTATGCTTTAAAAAGAAAAGAAGATGCTCTACCTGAAACGTATCCTCTTGAGGATTTTTGCACCACAAGGAGAAGATGAAACAGTTATATATACGCCTCCCTCAGCATGCTCAACCCATTCTGCAGCTTCTGAAGTACCAGAAGCAGTAGATGGCAATGAGTCGCTAATGTGCCCATTTGAGTCTTCGACATGCATGCCTCGAAGGCTGCTGGATTTCGTTCGAGTTGTTGACTTCAATTCATGGGATGCATGCGAGACATTAGTTTCGGAGTGAGTGTTCATATTTTGTTCAGATGCCCTTTCAGTCACATCATTCAACTACAAAATGTCAACATATAAATTAAAACCAACACAGGGAGGATGATGAATAGTTGACCAAAACAGGGTGGATGATGAAATAGATGATAAAGATCTACGGACAAATGAAAATAGTAGTGAAGTGTCAAATTTTTTGGCTAACTCACACAAAACTACATAAAAACTCAACTAGTATGTTCTCATACAAAAGAGAAGTAATAACCTGTGCGGTAAGAAACTCTATAATTTCCTTAGCAGCCTTGCATTTTGCATTTTCCTCGTCTACTTTAGTCATTGCTTCTTTCAGCTCAGCTGATTTTTTCTCAAATTCGGACTCCATTTTTTGATACTTTTGTGTAAGATCCTCAAGCTGCAAAGAAGAATTCCGTAAGGCCAAAACTATATAAATTCAAAAAATAATTAAGAATATGAAAACATTTCAAATGCAAAGAATGAACAAAACTCTTTTAATGGCATTTAAAATACCTGCACGTTGAATAAAAGTTTTAATAAAAGGCCAAAAGTGGTAGTCAATCATGACGAAATAGAAAGCTCATTAATTTTACAGACTAAACAAATTAAATTCATCATTAATGAGAGTAACGATGAAAAAATATGTACAAGTGGTATAAACTCGTATTTTGAGGTAAACATGTAAGTTCCCTTGCAGATATTTCATTGTTTAAATTCGAAAAATAAAATACAAGTGGTATAAACTAGGAATAATATCCAACAAAAATTTTATCTTTTTCTTCCTTTCACGGAAAGCAAAAAATGGTACAGCATTTCTATTTTGTCATAGTCTGAAATATCATGTAGAGCTTTTATGCAATGAAAATTTACGGTGGTATTGATTCAGTGCTACGTATTAGATTTGTAACAACAATCTCCAGCCGTTATTACTTATTATTAGCTTTTATTTCCTTATTATATTTTTTCTATTTGTTTTTATTATGTTTTATTTCTTTCCTAGTTGTTTTATTCTATTTTATTTTTTTCATTTATTATGTCTATTGTACTTGGGTTTATATACCCTTTTTTGCATCAATAAGATTGAACTGCTCTATTCCAAATCTTAACATGATATTAGAGCCTAACCCTAGATCTAGCAGTCACCGTTCCCCTCTGCCGATTCCGACAGTAGCCACCTCCCCCCATCTGCCAGTTCCCACAGTTGCAACTTCCTCCTGTACGCAAGCTCCTTCATTCCAAAAGCCACAGGTTCCGTGGTGCCTCTGTTCCAGCACAACAGTCAGCCTTCTGCTGCAGATTCCAGGTTCCAGCAAGTCGTCAATCTCCTCAGCTCCTGCTGTCGCCAATTTTTCAGGAAGAAGTACTGCAATTGTCCAGCGCCAATCTTCCCTGCAGGTGTCTAGATTCCCACCGTTGTATCCTTTTGTTGTGATCCTACCAAAATTTATCAATGGCTTAGAATCACAACATCTCCTTAAGCTCAGTTGAAATTATGGCAGATTCCTCCAACAATGAACCACCCTCAGAAAGTGTTCATGACGCCATCGGAGGATCGACTCCAACCTCCGCTCCCTTGCAGAACGGAAGACTAAAAGCCAACATGAACTTCTTGATCACAGATCATAAGTTGAACGGCAGTAACTTTCTCCATTTGTCCTAAGCGGTGTCCTAGTTCATCAAAAGACGTTGAAAGTTCGATCACATCACAGGTATGATTCGTGAGTCTCCAAAGATTGACCCGGCGTATGAAGCTAGGGAAGTAGAGAACTTTATGTTCATGCCATGATTTATCAACTCCATCGAGACCTCAATTGGTCAATCAAACATGTTCCTCCCATCAGTTAGTGTTCTTTGGATGGGTGTCTGTGATACCTAATTGGATGTAGGAAATTCCGACCAACTTTATGAGGTATCTAAAAAGATTCGCAAGGCAAAATAGGGGGTCAAGGACCGTGACCTAGAACGACTACACTTGGGATTCTACAATCGACTTATCCCTCTTCCAGAAGATTGTAAAAAAGGATCGTATGTTTCAATGTCTGACTAGTCTTAAGAAAGGCCTTGACGAAGTTCAGGACTGTATTCTTGATCGGGATCCTCTTCCTTCAGCTCACGTTGCTTTCACCAAGATTTGTCGGGAAGAAAATAGAACACTCGTCATGCTCGACACTTCTACTCCTTCAGCCAAATCGTCCGCCCTCGTTTATGTCACCTCAAACCTATCACCACACTTGTGATTATTATCACAAACCAAACCACACTAGGGATAAGTGTTGGAAACTTCACGACAAGTCGGCATATAAACCTTCGACCAAATCCTCGGCTGCTAAGGGTCTCACGACGATGGCCGAGCCTACCAGGACTCAACCAACTCCTAACTGAAACATCATGAAATCCTCCGAATCCTTGAAAAACCAGATGGAGCAATTGATCAAGCTTCTTGAAGTCAATCAAGTCTCTGCAGTCTGTCGATCTCCCATGTTCGACAAGGTACTCTTTTATTGGCTCACACGGTCTATTCCTCATATAGCCCGTGGATTATTAATTCAGGTGTCACGGATCACATGTCTCACTACTTGTAAGCTTTCTTGACCTACCATCAGTGCTCTGGAAAAAGATACAGTCATAATTGTTGATGGATCATGTAGTTCAATTGTTGGTAAATGGTCGGTTGTACAAACGACTGATCTAACTTTGGAGTTTGTTTTACATTTTCCCTTAATGCAATGTAACTTGTCATCTGTCAGCAAGTTGGCAAATGATATTGATTGCGATGACAATTTCTCTAATGATGGTTGTATTTTTCAGGATCATCGTTCGAGGTGGTTGATTGGATGCTAAGAGGGTAGTTAGATCCCATGTCTGACTACTTGTAAGCTTTCTCGACCTACCATCCGTGCTCTGGAAAAAGATACAATCATAATTGTTGATGGATCATGTAGTTCAATTGTTGGTAAAGGGTCGGTTGTACAAATGACTGATCTAACTTTGGAGTCTGTTTTACATGTTCCCCTAATGCAATGTAACTTGTCATATGTCAGCAAGTTGACAAATGATATCGATTGCGTTGACAATTTCTCTAGTGAATATTGTATTTTTCAGGATCATCGTTCGATGATTGAAACTGCTAAGAGAGTAGTTAGACTCTACTACTTCCAAAAGGAGAACATGGAGAATGAGGACATACCACTCAGAAGTTATAGTCTATCTCAAGTCATTGAATATCTCATTATGTTGTTGCATTGTCGTTTAGGCCATCATAGTTTTCAATATTTAAAAATTTGTATCCTTTGATGTTTTATAATAAAAATCTCTCTAACTTCAATCGTGACACATCTCACGTAGCCAAACATTATTACATCCATTACCATCCCCACACTCACCTTCGACTTCTTTCTCCTTCATTCACATTGACATATAGAGACATTCTCGCATTTTCAGCTACCTCAATAAATGGTGGTTCTTGACTTTAATTGATGACCACACTCGAATGACGTGGGGTCTACATTTAAAAAAAAAAATCGAAAGTTTTTCAGCTACATATAGAGACATTCTCGCATTTTCAGCTACATCAATAAACGGTGGTTCTTGACTTTAATTGATGACCACACTCGAATGACGTGGGGTCTACATTTAAAAAAAAAAATCGAAAGTTGTTGTGACATTCCAAAACTTTCACACATTTGTGTTAACTCAATTCAAAACTCCTATTCAGGTCCTTCGGACCGACAATGGTCATGAGTTTTTTAACTCTATATTAGGTGAATTCTGGTAAGTAAGGACATCCTCCCCCATAGTTATTGCACGGACACTCCTCAACCAAATGAGACAACTGAGAGAAAAAATTGTCACCTTCACGATTTTACTTGCACCATTATGTTTCAATCCAATGTTCCGAAAAGATTTTGGAACGATGTCATTTTAACTTCCATCTATCTCATTAATAGTCCCCGCTAAATTCACAAGTTTCAAACCCCCTTAGCCGTCCTGATGTCATGCTTCCTTGCCAATTAGGGTGGATGATGAAATAGTTGATAAATATCTACTGACAAATAAAAATAGTAGTAAAGTGTCAATTTTTTTGGCTATAACTCACACAAAACTACATAAAAACTCAACTAGTATGTTCTCATTCAAAAGAAAAGTAATAACCTGTGCGTTAAGAAACTCTATAATTTCCTTAGCAGCCTTGCATTTTGCATTTTCCTCATCTTTTTTTGTCATTGCTTCTTTCAGCTCAGCTGATTTTTTCTCAAATTCGGACTCCATTTCTTGATACTTTTGTGTAAGCTCCTCAAGCTGCAAAGAAGAGTTCCGCAAGGCCAAAACTATATAAATTCAAAAAATAATTAAGAATATGATAACATTTCAAATGCAAAGAATCAACAAAACTCTTTTCACGGTGTTTCTTTAAAATGCCTGCACGTTGAATAGAAATTTTAATAAGAGGCCAAAAGTGGCAGTCAATCATGACAAAATAGAAAACAGGAGGAGCTAATTAAGTTTACAAACTAAACTAATTAAATTCATCATTAATGAGAATAACGATAAAAAAATATGTACAAGTAGTATAAACTCGTATATTGATGTAAAAACGTAAGTTCCCTTTCAGATATTTCATTGTTTAAATTTGAAAGTGANCATTAAGTTTACAAACTAAACTAATTAAATTCATCATTAATGAGAATAACGATGAAAAAATATGTATAAGTAGTATAAACTCGTTTATTGATGTAAAAACGTAAGTTCCCTTTCAGATATTTCATTGTTTAAATTTGAAAGTGAAAATACAAGTGGTAAAAACTCGGAATAATATCCAGCATGCAACAAAAATTTTATCTTTTCTTCCTTCCACGGAAAGCAAAAAATAGTACAGCATTTCTATTGTCATGGTCTAAAATATCATGTAGAGCTTTTATGCCTTGAAAATTTACGACGGGATTGATTCAGTGCTAAATATTAATTTATAATGACAATCCTCAGCCGTCATTACTTATTACTAGCTTGTATTCCCTTATTATGTATTTTCTATATGCTTTTATTATGTTTTATTNAACGGGATTGATTCAGTGCTAAATATTAGATTTATAATGGCAATCCTTAGCCGTCATTATTTATTACTAGCTTGTATTCCCTTATTATTTATTTTCTATATGCTTTTATTATGTTTTATTTCTTTCCTAGTTGTTTAATTGTATTATATTTTTTATTTATTATTTCTATTGTAATGGGTTTAAATACCCTTCTTTCTATCAATAAGATTGAGCTGCTCTANGTTTTATTTCTTTCCTAGTTGTTTTATTATATTATATTTTTTTTATTTATTATTTCTATTGTAATGGGTTTAAATACCCTTCTTTCTATCAATAAGATTGAGCTGCTCTATTCCAAACGTCAACATGATATCAGAGGAAACTGTTCACAGGTTCCTTGATTCAAGCAGCCAAAAGTCCCACGGTGCTTCTGTTCCAGCACAACCGCCGGCCTTCCTGTTGCTGATTCCAGAAACCGTCGGTTCCAGCAAGCCGCCGATCTCCTCAGCTCCTGCTATCGCCAGTTCTGCAAGAGTTTTCCAACGCCAATCTTCCCTGCAAGTGTCCTGGTTCTTGCAGTTGTATCCGTTTGTCGTGATCCTACATGAATTTATTAATGGCTCAGAACCACAACATCTTCTTGAGCTCAGTCAAAATTATGGCAGATTCCTCCAACAAGGAACCACCCTTAAAAGGTGTTCATGATGCCATCAGAGGATCGACTCCAGCCTTCGCTCCTCTGCAGACCGAAAGACCAAAAGACAACATGAACTTCTTGATCACAACTCNGCGGTGCTTTTGTACCAGCACAACCGCCGGCCTTCCTGTTGCTGATTCCAGAAACCGCCGGTTCCAGCAAGCCGCCGATCTCCTCAGCTCTTGCTATCGCCAGTTCTGCAGGAAAAAAGTATTGCAGTTGTCCAACGCCAATCTTCCCTGCAAGTGTCCTGGTTCTTGCAGTTGTATCCGTTTGTCGCGATCCTACATGAATTTATTAATGGCTCAGAACCACAACAACATCTTCTTGAGCTCAGTCAAAATTATGGCAGATTCCTCCAACAGGGAACCACCCTTAAAAAGTGTTCATGATGCCATCAGAAGATCGACTCCAGCCTTCGCTCCTCTGCAGACCGAAAGACCAAAAGACAACATGAACTTCTTGATCACAACTCATAAGTTGAACAATAATAACTTTCTCCAATGGTTCTAAGTGGTGTCCTTGTACATCAAAGGACGGGGAAGTTCGGTCACCTCACAGGTATGATTTGCGAGCCTCCAAAAATTGACCCGACGTATGAAGCTTGGGAAGTGGAGAACTCCATAGTCATGCCATGGTTGACCAACTCCATGGAGACCTCAATTGGTCGTTCATTTCAGTTAGTGTTCTTTGGATTGGTGTCTGTGATATCTACTTGGATGTAGGAAATTCAGAAGACAAAACAAGGGTCAAGGACCGTGACCCAGTACTATAATGATTTTGTTGCACTATGGATAAAACGCGACATGTACTACGACTATACTTGGGATTCTATGGCCAACCTATCCCTCTTCCAGAAGATTGTAGAAAAAATCTTGTAATTAAATCTCTGAGTATGTTGCACAATATCAAATTTCTTAATATACAATGTTCATATTTATTACTTTCCATAACAAACTATAATTAATATAATCAAATAGAAGTTGAGTATGATACACTTTATCACATATGAAGTAATTTTTGTGAAATGTTTGTACATTAGAAAAACTATCTACTAGCATTTACGTTGGCGAAGAGTCGGAAACATGATACCCTACGGAAGGATGGCAGATAGAATCTACTTTAAATGAGATAGCAGTATAAATATGATATAGGTTGAGAGTTATAGCAGATAAATATGATAAGATATGAGTGACAGCTGACTGAGGATAACGACTCTCATGTACTATATCACCTGACTATTTTATTGATCATATATGATATGATACAATATTTGACTCACTATGATAAGTACATGAAAATACCACATCATTAGCCAAAACATTTGACTTGCATAAATTTTTTTCCCGCACACGAAAACTTATGTGCACCGCACATACAAGACCTCTTGGTAGCATAGTATATGCATGATGATAAATAATAATTAAAAGGCCGCACTTTATGTCTCTAATTGTATACAATACTATTATTGTAATGTGATTCATTATTCATTTATTGTGATTTATATACTGCACAATATACATATTATATTTAATTACATAAGATTTACTTGTTCAACATATATGGAATGCTCTTGTTCATATCATTCAATTTTCGTGTAATAAATTCAGTTGTAGGTTTCATCTTACTTACAAGTTGTTCTCTCACTACTGTGACATTTACATGTTTTTAGAGAATGATAAAACTAGTGGAGTGAGTTGAGAATTTTTGAAACATCATGATCATTGCATGTAGATGTATATCATGTAAAAAGATGATGATTCTAGATTTTTGTTATTGTGTTATTGATGATTTAATAGTTGTGGGTTGAATTTTGTGCGTTGAATTTTAGAAGATAAAAGAAAGTTCTTCTAAATAAAACTTGGGCTAAAATTTTGCTACCCAGTTGACTTGGTACGACCCACTACAATGTGTAGGTTATATCAGGTTTGGTAATAACAGAATGCATGAAACCTATTTTCATGGTTGTCAACCTACTCATATATATGGAGAAAGACCGAGGAAACTGCTTACTATTGACCACCACCCACATTCCCATTCAATCATCATTTGATGCTTGCCAACATTTAATATTTATTAACTATCCATGTCCAATACCCACTTTCCTGGTGATTAATTTATCCTCTTATTAGAAAAATGATTGAGTGGACCAACTATTGTTTGACGTTGATGTGTGAAAAGATTGCATGAATTCCTTTATGTTTTGTATATCATTTTGGATGAAATTGCACTTTAAAGAAAAATATTTTTGCGTTTTTCTTGCAGCTATAATAGGTATTAGGAGTGGAACGAATTGGAAGAGACATAGAGCAAAAAAGAGGTGAAATGGAGCAAAAGGCTATATAGCGGGCTGGGGCATTAGCGCCTAGGCGTCAGCCAACCGATAGCCTTGGCGCCAGAATAGTGACACCTAGGTGCTAGAACTGAACTGGAGACATTTACAACAGTTCAACCCACCTGCTCGAATCATCGTTTGGGCAAACCGGAGGCAATTTGAACAGAGGATATTGAAGGTTATTTAGGAAAAACTTGAAGACTTTGACAGAGTGTTTTTGGAGAGGAAGACCTGAGAGTTTTAGAGAGCTTTTGGAGAAGTTCTACTAATTGTGAAAAAGATATCTTTAGAGTAGAAGGCTTGCTTGAGGGTAGAGAGAGCAAGTCTAGAGTATAGAATTTGTGAGGATCTGAGTTTTAAAGTGAGGAGCTTAAGGGAAAGCAGCAAGGCGTTTTTGTGGAGCATTTTCAAGACTGTATTGAGGGAGAGAGATAAGTATTATGGTGTATAAGTATTGTATTTTTTTGTAAACGCTTTGGTATGTGATTTCTCTTTGTTTAAATGAAGTCTTGTGTTGTTTTCTCTATGTTTTCTGATTAATCTCCTCTATCTTTTCCTTGTGGTGATGTATTAGAATTTGTAGGAATGCGGAATGATTTTAAATTATCTTTAATCTTTTAATGTGATGATTTTCCTTCCGCATTTCATTTACCTATCATTCTGGCCAAATGATTTGTTAAAATTCATTGTGAACTCATAATGACTCGGGAGAGCTATGACATGAACAACTAGAAATATCATGTTGACCTATAGGGCATAAAACATAAGTACGCTATAGAGAGATGCAAATGGATGTTGATGAGTTCAATGTGCGGCTTAAGAAATTAAGGTCATTTTAACCAAACTTCTTTATGTACTCGGGAGAGGGTAAAGAAGATAATTGCTCCTATTTATTACTAGTCATATTTCAATTTGCATTTTCTCATTTTCTACACTCCACGACTATCACTGCAAGGGAAGCTTGCTTTAACACATGATTATCACTAATTCAAGTAGGCTAATTAGAATTTCTATAGGAGTAAACTTTAAACTTATTTGCATTGCAGTAGAGACTTAACAAAACATAAATTTCTTTAAATTCCAAACTGGAAATGAATTGAGTAGGCTAGAACCTTTTCCTAAATTAGTTCATCCCGTTTAACCGTNCTGTGGGATCGACATTTCGGACTCAAAAAATTTTGATACTACTTTGACCGTGCACTTGTGTAATTCATCTGAGCGTCAAAGCATTTGCTAGGGGTCAAGCTTTTTCGGCGCCGTTGTCAGGGACACGAAGGTGAAGAATTTAGGAGAATTTTAGTTGAACTATTAGAACTTAGATTTGGAAATTTTTAATATTGTTTTTTTTTTACTATTTATTTGTGTTGAAACCTATTGGTGAACCTATAGTTAGTGAAAGCGTAGGGCAGGTCCAACAGAAGTTGAACTTTACGACTCAAAGCTAGAGAGACATTATAAAAATTAGAAAACAAAAAAAAAATAACAAACTTGAATAAGAAATGACAAATAATCAACATATTAATATAGATACTCAAGAATCAATTAATGAACATCATAACGCGCAAAGATCATTAAGGAATTACGATAATCCTACAACAGATGAAATTCACTTAAGTAATCAAACTCCTGTTGTAGAAGCCAATACTTTTGAACTTTAGTATGCTATCACCCAAATAGTGCAGAACAATCTATTTGGCGGAACACTGTATGAAGATCCAAACATATATTTGGCAAGTTTCTTAGAACTTTGCGCCAAATTTCGCTATAACGGTGATTCCAATTATGTTGTCAAACTTAGGTTTTTTCCCTTTTCCCTGAGAAATAAATCCAAAATATGGTTGAACTCATTAGCATATGGATCTACTAGAACGTAGAATGAGCTAGCCCGAAAATTCTTAGCCAAATATTTCTTGCCTTAAAAAACAACAAAATTAAGAAATGATATTACCTCATTTTGGCAGTATGACAGTGAGTCGATATACAAGGCTTGGAAGAGATTTAAAAAACTTCTAAGGAAGTGTCAGCATCACGCTCCGTTCGATTGGCTGATTGTCCAAACTTTTTACAATGATTTAATGGGATCCCTTAGATCTATTATCGATATTGTTGCTAATGGTTTGCTCATGTTGAAGTCATTTGATAAGTCTATTCACTAATTGAAGAGATGACTACTAACAAATTCTAATAGCCTGCTTAGAGAGTAAACTGGAAGAAAGTAGCTAAGTATAAATGACACTGATGTGCTTTCAATTCTAACTTCTCAGGTAGCAGCTATATCAAGGAAGTTAGACCAATTTGGGATAAGTCTACCACAAGTACCACCAAAATTAAGAAAAAATCATTTGGACAATTGATTGATGCTAACACTTCATCATATGAAACTTTAAACGCGATAAACAATCGACCTAACAATCCTTATTCTAATTTCTACAACCCAGGTTGGAAGAACCACCCTAACTTTAACTGGAATAATAATTCTGGTGGAGGAAACCAACGATGGGTAATAATAAAAAAAAATTCTATTGAAAATTGGAATAATCAAGTTAATTCTAATTTTAGACCTTATTCTCCTGGATTTAACCAAAATCTACAATTTAAGGAGAAAAAGTTATCATTGAATGAAGTTTTACAAATGGGAAATCAACTGCAGAGTCAATGTACTGTTATAAGAAATATTGAGAACCAGTTGGGGCAGATTGCCAACTCTCTTAGCAATCGACCTCAAGGAACTCTTCATAGTAATACCGAGATAAACCCTAAGGAGAAGAGTAATGTGCACGTCAAAACTGTGAAGTTAAGGAGTAGAAAAGAGTTAGAAGATGTTGTTCAGAAGAAACTTGAGTTGGAGAAAGAGCATTCAAAGCTTGAAAAACCTAAGGAAAAAATCCCCAAAGAGTAGATAAACTCGTTTCACCAACTTAGATTAACTTAGAAAAAAATCCCCAAAGAGTAGATAAACTCGTTTCACCAACTCATATTAACTTAGAAAGACCTCCACTCTTTTTTCCTCAAAGACTATAACAACAAAAACTAGATCAACAATTTTTGAGATTTTTCAAAGTTTTTAAGTAGCTAAAAATTAATATTCATTTTGCTAAGGCTCTGGAGCAAATGCCAGTTATGTAAAGTTCATGAAAGACATCCTCAACAAAAAGAGAAAGTTTTGAGATTATGAGATAGTTGCACACAATGATGAGTGCAACACTATCATTCAGAAAAAACTTCCTTAAAAACTTAAGAATCCAGGGAGCTTTACTATTCCTTATGCAATTGGAAAAATATTCTATGACAAAACTTTATGTGATCTTGAAGCAAGTATAAACATATGTCATTATCTGTCTTCAGAATGTTAGATTAGGAGAAGAGTCTTCGATTACTGTAACACTTCAATTGGCTGATCAATCGATCACTTATCCTAAAGAGGTTATAAAAATGTTCTTGTTAAAGTGGATAAATTTATCTTCCTTGTTGATTTCATTGTATTAGACATGGAGGAAGATAAAAAAATTCTCATCATATTAGGTAGGCATTTTCTGGGTGTTGGATGAGCAATAATAGATGTGCAGAAAAATGAATTAACAATGAGAGTAAATGATCAGGAGGTAACTTTCAATCTATTAAAATCTATGAACTATCCTTCTTAGGGAAATGAATATGCGTGTCTTCTATTGCTGTAACCCTTCAACTGGCAGATCAATCGATCACTTATCAAAAGAGGTTATAAAAGATGTTCTTGTTAAAGTGGATAAATTTATCTTCCATGTCGATTTCATTGTATTGGGCATGAGGAAGATAAAAAAATTCTCATCATACTAAATAGGTCTTTTCTGGCTGCTGGACGAGCAATGACAGATGTGCAAAAAAATGAATTAACAATGAGAGTAAATGATCAGGAGATAACTTTCAATCTATTAAAATCTATGAAGTATCCTTCTAAGGGAAATGAAGATGCGTGTTTCGGATAGATTTAATTGATTATTTGTGTAATAGTCATTTCAGAGAAGGTTAAAATAAAAAAAAATAATACTATCAAACCACCTAGAACATATTAAAAATTCTTGATAATTACTCAGAGCTTATCCTATCACAGGCGCCCCATACTAACAACCTAGCGTAGGGTTAATTTCTTAATATATTTCTTGGAAACCCTTAAAAGTGCTTTCGTGGAGAGAATTCATGAATTTCAAATTTCCATAACTTTAACCATCAACATCTGACTCTAGCCATCGAGCCTAAAAAAACACTCATCATCACCCAACGCTCGCTAACTCCTAATGTTAATGTTTGTTGTCGATTAGTTTCTATGCTCATTTCCACCCAATTCTAAAACCTATCATCCGACGCCTACCAATCTTTGATATCTATTAGCTACCAATGTTCATCAACCGCCTTCCTAATAGTTAATTTACCCTTTTAAAAATAAAGTGCAGAATAAAAAATTGACCATTTCTCAATATATTAAGTTCTAAATCAATCATCATTATTATTATACATTTATGGTGCATTTGCGGCAGCTTGTGCTTATCTAGATAAACAACTCATCTTGAAATGCGACCTGCGGGCGACCCGCGGGGTTCGACCCTCAACTTTTATTTAGTGTAAGAACCCAATCGCGTTTTCAGATAAGCTGCCGAAATGTGTTTTTCAAGCGGTGAGGCGGCATACTTATAAGCTGCCCCAAACGGGCCCTTGATAGTGTTTAAAACTTGCCAACTACTAACGTCCAACACTTGCTTTATTGAACCATTGCCCAATGCTCAACATTCATAATCAATTTTCATTTGAAGCCTACCAACGTCTGTCATCTACAAGCCGCTAATACACATCTTCAATTCATTGGTCTACACTTCCATAAGGAGAAAAACCGAGTCAATTATCCCAAAAGTCACAGTCAATCACATTTAATGCATACCTAAGAAGGGCAATCAAATGACCACCTAATATCACTCCATGACAACTCAAGCATAACAAGACCTCTACTTCAAACATTAAAGATATCTTCCACAACTGATATGCTAAATTGCATTAACACTTTATTCTATTGTGGGGAAGGGTATCATTTACAATAAAGAACACACATTGGTGGAATCATTTTTTCCAAACTATGACTAGTGATTCTTCACCTTCTTGAATTTTATACAGAAAAAGTCACATGTCCCCTATGAGGGGCTCTTTATTTATCATAATTTATATGGGATTTTCATTCAATTTTAAGATGATAAACATTCTATACCATCATGAATCTTCCAACATGCAACAAACATTAAGGTCATATCTTTTTTGTGTTGATTATGAAATATGATAATGTTTAAAAAGATACTTCGAGTTTCACATATATTATATGATATTTGCAAGTAATATTATATATGATAATTTTAAGTACTCTGGATCAATTATATAAAAGAAATGAATATCGGTCAGGGTATATATAGAGTTAAATTAAAGTAGCAAAATGGGTGAGTGTCTTCGAAAAACCATACAACAACAAGCCTTTATCCCACTAAATGGGATAGCTTAAATGAATATTTTTTTCCCATTGTGTCCTATTGAGTGTCACATTTTCATTTAGCTCTAATAAATTAAGATCATACTTAATACAACATACCCAAGTCCTTTTAGGTCTACCTCTACCTTTTTTAACATAAGTCAAATCTACAACATCTACCCTCATAACAAGATCATCAGTTGGTTTACGTTTAATGTGACCAAACCCTATAAGGCGAATCTATCTAATCTTGTCTGCAAGTAGAGCTACTCCAACCCTTTCATGAATATATTTGTTTCATAATTGGTCTCTAAGTGTAAAGCCACTCATTCACCCGAGCATTCTCATCTCAACAATACTTAATTTTATGCTTCTCTTTTACAAGCCAACATTTTGCACCATAAAGCATTGCAGGTCTAACCACCATTTTATAAAATTTTCACTCAAGTCTAAGCGAAACTTTTCTATTACACAGTAGGCCCAATGCATCCCTCCACTTCAACCATTCAACTTGAATTCCACTAATAATATCCCTATCTATATTACTATCAAATTGAATAATAGACTTGCGATATCTAAAACGTTCACTCCTTTTAATGACTTGATCACTCATTACGACAACCCTGCCACTAGAAGTTGACCTCTATAATTCAAGTTGACCTTCATATTTCATTTATTCAGTTTTAGATCTACACATATTAAAGCCTTTAGACTCTAAATTTGACCTCCAAAATTCAAGTTTTTTCTATACTCTCTATCTCCAGCCTTATCCACAAAAAGGGTACATCAGCTAAAGGCATACACCAAGGTACATCCTCTTGTATATGTAAACAAGAACATCCACAACTAAAGCAAAAAGATATGGACTTAAAACCAANGAAAACTTTATGTAATCTTGAAGCAAGTATAAAACCATATGTCATTATTTGTCTTCATAATGTTAGATTAGGAGAAGAGTCTTCGATTACTGTAACCCTTCAATTGGCTGATCAATCGATCACTTATCCAAAAGAGATTATAAAAGATGTTCTTGTTAAAGTGGATAAATTTATCTTCCTTGTTGATTTCATTGTATTAGACATGAAGGAAGATAAAAAAATTCTCATCATATTAGGTAGGCATTTTCTGGCTGCTGGATGAGCAATAATAGATGTGCATAAAAATGAATTAACAATGAGAGTAAATGATCAAGAGGTAACTTTCAATCTATTAAAATCTATGAACTATCCTTCTTAGGGAAACGAATATGTGTGTCTTCTATTGCTGTAACCCTTCAACTGGCTGATCAATCAATCACTTATTAAAAGAGGTTATAAAAGATGTTCTTGTTAAAGTGAATAAATTTATCTTTCATGTCGATTTCATTGTATTGGGCATAAAGGAAGATAAAAAAATTCTCATCATACTAAATAGGTCTTTTCTGGCTGCTGGACGAGCAATGACAGATGTTCAAAAAAATAAATTAACAATGAGAGTAAATGATCAGGAGGTAACTTTCAATCTATTAAAATCTATGAAGTATCCTTCTAAGGGAAATGAAGATGCGTGTTTTCGGATGGATTTAATTGATTATTTGTGTAATAGTCATTTCGGAGAAAGGTTAAAATAAAAAAAATAATACTATCAAACCACCTAGAACATATTAAAAATTCTTGATAATTACTCAGAGCTTATCCTATCACAGGCGCCCCATACTAACAACCTAGCGTAGGCTTAATTTCTTAATATATTTCTTGGAAACCCTTAAAAGTGCTTTCGTGGAGAGAATTCGTGAATTTCAATTTTCCATAACTTTAACCATCAACATCTGACTCTAACCATCGAGCCTAAAAAAACACTCATCATCACCCAACGCTCGCTAACTCCTAATGTTAATGTTTGTTGTCGATTAGTTTCTATGCTCATTGCCACCCAATGCTAAAACCTATCATCCAACGCCTACCAATCTTTGATATCTAGTATCAATGTTCATCAACCGCCTTCCTAATAGTCAATTTCCCCTTTTAAAAATAAAGTGCAGAATAAACAATTGACCATTTCTCAATATATTAAGTTCTAAATCAATCATCATTATTATTATACATTTATGGTGCATTTGTGGCAGCTTGTGCTTATCTAGATAAGCAACTCATCTTGAAATGCGACCTGCGGGCGACCCGCGGGGTTCGACCCACGACTTGTAATTAGTGTAAGAACCCTATCGCGTTTTCAGATAAGCTGCCGAAATGTGTTTTTCAAGAGGTGAGGTGGCACACTTATAAGCTGCCCCAAACGGGCCCTTGATAGTGTTTAAAACTTGCCAACTACAAACGTCCATCACTTGCTTTATTGAACCATTGCCCAATGCTCGACATTCATAATCAATTTTCATTTGAAGCCTACCAACTTCTGTCATCTACAAGCCACTAATACACATCTTCAATTCATTGGTCTACACTTCCATAAAGAGAAAAACCGAGTCAATTATCCCAAAATTCGCAGTCAATCACATTTAATGCATACCTAAGAAGGGCAATCAAATGACCACCTAATATCACTCCATGACAACTCNTGCTTGGAGGTGGGAGAGGCAAGAATTTATCAGTGCAAATAAACATTGCATTTGGTAATAAAGAAAAGAATTCAGAAAAGTATGGATACATAGATTGAGGCAAAAAAACATAAAGAGCAAAGCAAATTTCAAAAATGAAATCACACTTCTTCATCCGGCCACAATGTAAACAAAATAAAGGAGTAAAGTAAGTATGCATTTTTGTGAAGAACATGGAGTGGGACAGCTTGAGAAAAGAGGAGTGGAGAGAGAGGAAGAGGAAGAAGCATAGAGATAGAGGAGATGGAGGAAGGTAGGGAGTGAGGGAATGTGTTTGTCTGCATATGAGTGTGTGTGTGAGTAGGGTTGTCAAAGAAGCTCGTTGTTTGCGAACATCGTATTAGAATCGCTCTTTAACTAAGCAATCCAAACACAAACAAAATTTTCAAGCTCAAATTACAAGCAGGCCGCAGAAGAACAACTTTAATTTCAACTTTTAATCGATCATGCTCGCCTCACTTTAGCCCAAAATAAGAAAATTATATATAGTATTTATATAATAAAATACTATATATATTTATATTTAAGTTTAAATCACCACATGTCATCTGGTTTGTGTCATTTATTGTATAGAGATTGTGTAGGTTCAAATACAACACTTTACATCTATTTTTCTAATTAGTTTAAACGAGTCAATTTCGAATCGAACACGAATAAGAATATGTACATTGAGCAAAACACGAAAATATTGTTCATTAGCAATTTTGAACACGAGCAAATTTCAAATAGAAAAAATCTCGAATAAGCTGAGCCTGGCGAGCTCGATCGTTTATAGCCATGTGTGTGTGTGTGAGAGAGAGAGAGAGAAAGAGAGGAGTTCAAACTAATTTCGATGGCAATGAAACAAAAAGAAATGGTTCTCAAAAGATCCAACTGACACTCAACAAATTTAAGTGCAACAAAGTGATGAACACCGCTACTTATTAAGAAGGTTAATAAGCACAATGAAAAACTGTGCTCTTTGACACTCGCATTATTTGATTGGTTTCTTGCAATATATTAATCAGCTAGCGAGCAAAAGAGCATTATCATGCAGTCTTATTCATTTATTACCTTCTCAGTTACATAGTAAATGAGAATCCTAAGCCAAAATAAGGAAAGCTGTATGGGATCATTAGTCAATCAACACAACTGCCCACAAAAATATCTAGTATCAATTTGTTTCAAATGACACTACTATAGATCTGTAAGATTGCATTCCATAACAAATTGGCTAGGGCAAAGAGCTTAGCAAGTGTTGGTGTAGTTGTTGAGTCGCGACCGAGGAAGATGGGGAGAAAACTGTTGCTCGTGCACTGTCAAACAGGGAGGAAACTCGGGAGGAAGAAGGATTCAGTTAGCGCGGGAGGAAATGACCGAGGGAAACCATGGTGCCCATGTGATTCGATTCGCGCAGAGAAGAGGAAGACGATTCGCATTGTGTAGGGTTCGACAAAGGTAAGATATATTAAATAAATTTAATATTAAATTTNTTGTTGCTCGTGCACTGTCAAACAGGGAGGAAACTCGGGAGGAAGAAGGATTCAGTTAGCGCGGGAGGAAATGACCGAGGGAAACCATGGTGCCCGTGTGATTCGATTCGCGCAAAGGAGAGGAAGACGATTCGCATTGTGTAGGGTTCGCAAAGGTAAGATATATTAAATAAATTTAATATTAAATTTTATTATTAATAAAACAAGGCATCTACTTATATATATATATATATATATGCTCTTACATTATTACCTGCAACTTCAACCGAGCAACCTCCTCTTTTAAGCATTCATTTGTCTTTTTCAATTCATCAATAGTCACTTCAGCTGATACTAAAGCAGTTGAAATGGATCTTGGGGGCAATGAAACTGAGGAACCTCCAAGTGGAATGGTTGGCCTACAAACTATCCTTGTGCCAGGAATAGAAGCAGAGCATATTTTCATTGGAGACCTGATCATAATATTTTGAGAGTTTGGCATCTGCATGTTTTCTCTTCGAATACATTCATTCGGGATAAGGGACATTGGATTATGATTGCTTTCCAATCTCTCACCCTGTCTTGAGTGCCTACTTTCTCCTTTAAAGGAGTCAGCTGAAGAGATTCCCGAAACAACGGTCTCCTCAGCCAGCTGAGTAGATATGTGAGTTTCACTTGCATTTTGATGCTTTAAAACATGAGAATGAATTCCAGACTCTAAGGACTTCCTTAGCTTGTTATAGCAAATATCACACACACGATATGGCNCCTTGAGTGCCTACTTTCTCCTTTAAAGGAGTCAGCTGAAGAGATTCTCGAAACAACGGTCTCCTCAGCCAGCTGAGGTGATATGTGAGTTTCACTTGCATTTTGCTGCTTTAAGACATGAGAATGAATTCCAGACTCTAAGGACTTCCTTAGCTTGTTATAGCAAATATCACACACACGATATGGCACGTGCATGTTTGGTGCTAAGGCAGCTCTGATAGACTTTCTGCAGGTGCAAGGTTTGCAAAAGACTTTACCACAGTTGTAGCAATTGTGGCGTTTTCTTCTGAAACCAAATGGAAGATGACAACCAGAACATAAAGATTGATCAGCACTTGAANGTCGCTGAAGTCAGTGAGGTACTGACTGAATCAAAATGAAAAGAGCCCTTGTGTGTGGTATATAGAATAACATCCGTAAACACACTTCCAAAACCATCCACTGGAGGATTCTCAGCTGCTAGGCCAACCGGATGTCTATCTTCAGGGTCCTGAAAATGGAAACAAGAAGGAAAACGTGCAAAATTATCAAAGATTCTATCAGGAGAAAATCTTCTGTCACGGAACCATGAAATGTTTTAAAAAGACGAAATGTACTACTAACAGAGGGTAGGTCTAATGGAGACTGTCTGTAAATTGACTTTGAACTACTAGAATCAGATAGTCTGCCCCCATTTGACTCCAATCTCTTTAGGTAGTTTCTACATGAAATCAATGCCTTCAAACCAACAAACCATACTTCCGCTTCATCCTTGTCCTTGCATATCTGCCATAATATATAGGACAAGAAGAAGAAATTGAACATTATGGAAAGATAAACTTGAAACAATTGCTGACAATATCCGGGATAAAAATAAAGTAAGAAAAAACGGGACTAAAGAAGCCTAAATAAAAGCACATGATGTTTTCCAACCGCAATAACATGAGTAGAATAAATATACTGACCAAATCTAAGGATCTGTCCTTGTATATAAGGGAAAATGACTGATACTCCTTATCAGGCTGAGGATAACGTTGAAATATTGCCTGAAAAACAGTTTAACATGAACATTGGATTGAATATTTTTTGGTTTCTCCTAACAGAACTACAAAATGCTCAAACTACAGAAAACAGCACTCAAGTCAAATTTGAAGATAACTTATAGATATTAAATGAGTAATGTGAGTAGAAATTAAAAAGACAAAGCATTAGTCGACATAAGATTCAATCTTTATCATAAGATAGAGACGTTAAGCAAATTTAATTGATAAAAAAATTCATAGT
>JXCR01143487.1:50362-111458 GCA_002079205.1 Phalaenopsis hybrid cultivar
ATATATATATATATATATATATATATATATATATATATATATATATATATATATATATATATATATATATATATATATATATATATATATATATATATATATATATATATATAATATGCAAGAAAGGATTAATATAGAAATATATTATATGGCATGAAAAATATTAATGAAATGATCAACAAAATATGCATGTGCATGAATGTTGTTAGATGTAATTCACTCTCTTATGTTACTAGTTGGGGACGCTAAATCATGCATGCACGTAAATTGAAAAAATAGTATTGATATTAATGTACTTTAATTTGTACAAAATTTAGATTGTACTCATGTAATAGATGTATAAAATATAGATAAGATAATATATTGTACTATGTGATAGAATGTTCTAAGCATTCTTAATTGATTATAATTGAATAATAAATTATCAATTATTTTCAAATTGATTTATTTATGTTTAACTAGAATGCATATTATTTTTTTCTTTACGTTATTATAATTTAGAATTATGAGTATTAATTAGCTAATTGATAACTCACAATAATTTAACTAACAATTTTAAAGCTTAAGTTTTAAAATAGAAAACGAGCAGTAAATGTGATAATGTTTATAGAAAACACAACCAAATTGGAGAATTTTATTCATGATTTTTAATTTTCAGATGAACAAATTAGATATCGTTAGTAGCTCTTTCAATTTATTTGAAATATTAATTGTTAATGATGGAGTTTGAAATTAATTTTATTTTTAACATCCGACTGTCTATTCCCAAGTTGGTAAATGTAAGTCCCCAGGACAGGTCACGACAATCAGGATAGGTCAACTGAGACCAAACGAGTTCGAAAAATCAACCAGGAATGCACTATGTTGATTAGACCATCTTAGGTCAATGTGGGGGGCCGACCAATTGGCAAAGATAACTCAATTGAGGCTGGAGAGCCGAGGAAAATTATGCACTACCCAAGAATACACTAAATTAATACAAACACCGCGGCAATTAAAAACAGGCTGAAGAAAGATGCACCTCTGAAAATTTATGAGGCCAACATTAGTGCTTTACATTGGAAGTGAATATTTTAATTGCAGCTGGAAAATTTAGAAATGAAAGCACTTTCATAAAGGAAATACTTACAGTACGTTGCCCGGGAACAATTTTTGAAACTATGCTTAACAAAAGTGTTTTCTGCTGTTTTCCCGCAAACCAGATTAACATAGACTCATCCTGGAAATAATGTGGGAGAAACAACATTAACAGCCATTAGAAAGGGGAAGCCCTTAAATAAAATAATAATAATAAAACCATATATAGGAAAGTAGAGAAAGTAACAGTTATCTTGTCTTATATTGTGGAATGTTGCCTTGAAAGGTATTTATAGACGTTTTATGGCCTAAATTCTTAGATGAATCAAATACAAAGAATGAAAAAAAAAAAAAAAGAGGCAATGCTATAATGCATGGATTGTAAAATAAATAAACATAAAAAAGTAAAATGATTATCAACTGTGAACAGTACTAACATGCATTGGACATGGTTAGAAGGCAAACTGCTAGCAAAAGAAAGCAGAAGTGTCAATTACGATATATATACTATTAAAGCAAAAGAATGTGTTCATTCGCCCACCATTAGATGAATCAAATACCGACTACAGCCAATTGGATGAAGAATAGCTAGATTAGACAGTTAAGTCAGCTAAAAATCTTAGAATAAATATGAAGTAGATGCACCACCAAGAATGTGAATCTTTTTTTTTCACAACATGTGAAAATAAAGATGAAATGAACGATAGCTTTACAATTACTGATCTAGAAATATACAAATCTGACATAGAATTTAAAGTGATTAAACGTTAAAAAACAGTCATCCATTCCACCTAGCGAGTGAATGCTTTATTTATTTTAAACAGATTTTGAGTTAGATATATGCGTAAGTTCCTTCAAGTTTACCAAATGGATGCTTCTAAATAGGTCACAGATTACAAATCAAATATTCCTTTCAGATGTTCTGAAACACGAAGACATCAAATGTTTTAAAAGGTTATTTGTATTAGCATTCAGTGATCATTATCATTATTAGTCTTATTGGAATTATTTGGGATCAACTTTTCCAGTCGTCCTCCTCCATGTAATTCTATTGCGTGTTATTTTAGGTGTTAATTGTATTTTATGCAAGTTATTGCACGATGCAAAGTCAACGTTGTTTTTTGTCAACTTTTTTCATTCACAAACTTTTAAATACATTTTATCTATCCACCCTTAAAATCATATATCTTAAATTTAACCTTCCCAAAACCAATATCTTACAGCATTTGCAGAGACTTCTGAAAAACCTATACATTTACTTTCATTCAAACATATAATTATATTTATTACTCTTTATTAGGTCACAACTCTCTAGCCTTCCCATTCAAAATTTCCAAATTATACGTAGCACATCCAATCTTCTTGAGATGTGACCCAATTTTAATTTTAGAATAATCATTGTAATTAATATTCAATTATCACATCATGCTTGTCATTATTTTCAAAATTCAATTCAACCTAAAAAGTATAACCATTTTATTCACAATATATTAACATTAATTTTCTTTCAATTTTATTTTTATTTGATTTATATTCATTTATGCGAGCTCCAAAAAGTTGTGCCCAACCTGTCGCACGAGGGAACCTCTATTATGAATTGGGTCAAATTTCCAGAAAGCAAATTAGACTTTAGATAAACATGGTAACTAAATATTTTTCTCATTTTGCGAGTACTCTTTGATATGGTTTTACGTTTCTCATAGACATAAACCCCTATATTTAATTATCTCTCATAATAATGAGAGCATACTTTCAAATAAAGCTAGTAGTTAGGACACTAGTGGTTTATAATAACAATAATTAAATTTAATATTAAATAAAAATTTATCATCATAGCTTAAAATAGATGGTTAACGGAATCATGACGAACCCATTCAAGATTTTATGATTCCGCCAGTTTGAATTGTCATGATCCAAAATCAAATTAATTAGAGAATACAGTAGAACTAAACTAATCGAAATAATTTAAACCTCATCTATAAATCATATTATACAAGAGAACTTTGTAAACCTATGATAGATATTTATCTAAGACGATAAATATAAGTTAACCCTAACTAATATAGAGCTATATAACTTATCAAATGTATTATATGATTCAAAACTAAAAAGAGTAGAAAAATTGAAAAATATAAATGCTACAATCGCAATCGTAATATAATGGTGTTGTTTTTTGGTGAACCACAAAATCAGATGACTCTAATTATAACTTCTTATTTTTATGGTTGCATTTTAAGGCAAAAATATACAGATAAAAAACCCGGTTCACATCATTATTGGCACGAAATCTTTTGAGGGTAATCATAAATATATACTTACTATGACTTTAAGTGTTTGTGAACTTAAATTTATATTAAATATGTTACCTTCAGCAAATTAATGTGGAAATGGATAAATTTCATTTTAAGCTTTAGATGACAAAATTTTACTTAAAAAATTTTAAATTTCATGATCTTAACTATTTAAATCATTTATTTATGAAATAAATCATTTGATTAAAATTCACTTTCAATACGGCCGTTATTGAGATGTTTGAATAACATCATTTTATTAATTTAGACTTTATTAACTATGTTTGCTTGCTTAAAGAGGTNCTTTCACTATTTTTGGCCGGGAGTCTTTATATTACGTAATTTTCTTCTCATTATTCCTTGGCTATGAGCTTTCTCCTATGACTCTTTTATGATTAAAAAATGGTTGGATTGGGTTGGGTTTTCTCTTCACTGTCTCTAGCCGTGAGTATTGATATCATGCTTGCCCCTTTGTTGTGAAGTCGGTTCAGTGATTGCGTGAGCTGTTGCCTTTACCTGAGAGCATTCACGTGGGATTCTTTTATTTTGTTTGGTTGTTCTTGGCTTTCTCTTTTGTTGTGAGGCTGATTTGGTGGAGTTGGCTGCTGCCTTTGGTTGTGAGCCTTACTGGATGTTTACTGCCTTTGTGGCTTTCCTCTTGCTGCTCTTTACCCGTGACCCTTACTGTTGTGGTTTATGTTGTAGTTGGCTGGGATTTAATTTGTTTCTTATTTTATCCTGGCCATGAGTTCTTCCTATGTTTCTTTTATATAAAAAATGGTTGGTTCAAGCTTAAATAATGATGATATGCTCCCTGTTGCCTTGACCGTGAGTCTTGTTTGATGATTATGGCCTTTCTCTTGTTGTCCCTACCCGTGAGCTTAAAGGATGGAGGCTTTTCTCTTGCTGCCCTTTACCCGTGAGCCTTAACTTGTAACCTCTTCATGGAATATGTTGAGCTGGTGGTTGCCCCCCCTCTACTGGTTAATTCCTCTTATCCTGTGAAATATGAAAAGGCTTTTATGACTTTGTTTTGGGAAATCATGAAGTTAATATGAGTTGGATTCATGAAAGGCTTTGAAAGTTTATAAGATTGTTATTTATAAGAGAGTTCTGTGGAGGTTTAATATTAAAGTTTGGATAACATAAATACTACATTTAGGTTCAAACTTGGGCATGTGAGTACATATAGGTGATGGAGTCATGCGTAGAGTGTTATGTTCATTCTGGGCCCATTTTAATCTATTTGAAACAAAAATTTGGAGAGGATACCTTTCTTGGGTTGATCCAATTATATAAAATTTGAGAAAATGATATCCTTTTTTGGATTGATTCAAGGATCTTGGACTCTCTCTTGAGGTTTGCTTCACCCTTTTGTCTTTCGATCTTCTGGGTGGATCAATTCCTCATCTCTCTCATCCTCATTTTTATTCTTTTTTTGTCTTGCTTCTTGGTTCGGTTTTTTGTGCTTGTGTCTGATACATAAGTGTTCATGTATAGTCTTTTGTTATATATGAAACCATCAAGCAAGGTCGCAAGTAGGTCGGTTTTGTTTTAGAGCTTAGGGTGATGAAGATAAAGACAAGCCGGTGGTAGAGCAGAATGATATCTCATCCTACAACACCATGACTCAATTCTAGGACCTGATGAACTGTAGGATGAAAGTATCATTCACCAACACAAGTCTAGCAGGGGACACGTACTTTCTTAGGATTGTTGGCGGTCTTATGCCCGATGACGTGATCGACTCGTGGACACATATATTTTTTTAAAAAAAATTGATAAAACAAATTGATAATAACAAAAATAATATATATATATATATATNTGTATAATTGAAATATATGTGTATGCTAAAATATAAATTTTAAATGTGTTACAATTTGGTTGTCTATTTGTTGGTACCCTCTTAAGTTAGGTTTAGTAGGACATCCTTCTAGTGGAGTGGCGGACTTTATACATCCGGGTGACCGATAGTAGCCTTCGACATCCCTCGAGTACAAATATATATATTTGAGTCTAGCCCCGACCCGAGTGCTTGTGGTCCCTTATTTTCGGATTTTTCATATGTTTTATCGAAATTTTTAGACAAAACACTCGTGGTCTTTTCTCCGGGATTTTTTCGAGGTTTTGATATTTTTATTTGAATTGGTACTCGTCAATTTTCTCGAGTTTTCCTTCGTGGATTATTTGTCGATTTTCTCGAGTTTTTCAGGCAATGTTTTCATTGTTTATACAATGAATAAAAGCTAGCTTAAAGGAGCAGCAGGTCTCCCAAATATACAGATTTGATTTACATTGCAACATTTTATTTCACAGCATGTTATATTATTCTCCTAGCATGTTATACTATTCTCCTAGCATGTTATATTGTTCTCTTTTTTTATACCGCATGTTTCCTATTTTGATACACACTATGTCTTAGTATAGGAAAACCTAGTGATTACATAGAATTAATAACAAACATGAAGTTGCTACGACGAAGAACTTGGATCGAACACCGTGGGCAGCATGACGAGGACATACAGAGGAGCTACTTCAAGATGGATCTGCGACATCAAAACACATTCACATCATTGATCACTTTCTTTAGTTTAAACAACAACCCAAAAGATTTCGAGGTGGTTTGTCTAGTGCAACGTAAACCTCACATATATCTTTTAGGTTTTTGCATAACCCTGTTATGAAATTATAAGTCCTAATGCTTTAGGATTCCGAGGTTACTGTACGGTACAGTGTAAATCCTCCTATCTTTTTAGGTTATTTGCACAATCAAATATCGTGCGAATATAAGTCATAAATTTTAAATAAATTGCAGGATTAAACATTAAATAACATCATTTCAAAAATATAAAACCAAACAATAAGATAGTTGGGAAGTCACCGGTGTTTCCCCTGGATCTGTGATATCCCCTACTCTTCATTCCTTTGGATTCCTGCAAATAACTGTTCTTATTTTGAGTCACTCCCATTTGATTTTCTCATGTCCAATCTTGGAAACCTAAATTTTGAAATCTTGAAGACAAAATCACTGATCTTAATCGAGAGTTTTCTTGAATGATCTCAATCATTTGAGATGTAATTAACTATAGGGGATTGCCTTTATAGGGAACTTGGAACTCGGGTAAAATAAACTCTATCTAATCCTTATATTAGGTAGGGGAACTTGTTGGCCTCATATAAAATATTTTGCAGACCAAACAGATGTCACAAATGCTTTAGTTTAAGTGATTGAGTCTACTACAAATGATGTGTTTATTCTTCGGGACAAGTGTATTATTTGTGGTATCTTGTTTAGTCACCCAAAAAATCTAAAATGTGAGACTCGTTGGTCTCATCTATTTTTAAATTAAAATGTTACTTTCAAAAATTAAATTTACATCAAAACTACTTTCATTTTTATAAAACTCATCTCTCTTTTTCAAAAAAATCATAAAACCAAGTTTTAAACCAAGAAAATTAAAACGGCCGACATGCACCACCAAGAATGTGAATCTTTTCTTTTTCACAACATATGAAAATAAAGATGAAATGAACGATAGCTTTACAATTACTGATCTAGAAATATACAAATCTGACATAGAATTTAATTTTAAACGTTAAAAAACAGTCATCCATTCCACCTAGCGAGTGAATGCTTTATTTATTTTAAACAGATTTTGAGTTAGATAAATGCGTTAGTTCCTTCAAGTTTACCAAATGGATGCTTCTAAATAGGTCACATATTACATATCAAATATTCCTTTCAGATGTTCTGAAACACGAAGACGTCAAATACTTTAAAAGGTTATTTGTATTAGCATTCAGTGATCATTATCACTATTAGTCTTATTGGAATTATTTGGGATCAACTTTTCCAGTCGTCCTCCTCGATGTAATTCTATTGTGTTATTTTAGGTGTTAATTGTATTTTATGCATGTTATTGCACGATGCAAAGTCAACGTTGTTTTTTGTCAACTTTTTTCATTCACAAACTTTTAAATACATTTTNCACGAAGACGTCAAATATTTTAAAAGGTTATTTGTATTAGCATTCAGTGATCATTATCATTATTAGTCTTATTGGAATTATTTGGGATCAACTTTTCCAGTCGTCCTCCTCGACGTAATTCTATTGTGTGTTATTTTAGGTGTTAATTGTATTTTATGCAAGTTATTGCACGATGCAAAGTCAACGTTGTTTTTTGTCAACTTTTTTCATTCACAAACTTTTAAATACATTTTATCTATCCACTCTTAAAATTATATATCTTAAATTCAACCTTCCCAAAACCAATGTCTTACAACATTTGCAGAGACTTCTGAAAAACCTATACATTTACTTTCATTCAAACGTATAATTATATTTATTACTCTTTATTAGGTCACAACTCTCTAGCCTTCCCATTCAAACTTTCCAAATTATACGTAGCACATCCAATCTTCTTGAGATGTGACCCAATTTTAATTTTAGAATAATCATTGTAATTAATATTCAATTATCACATCATGCTTGTCATTATTTTCAAAATTCAATTCAACCTAAAAAGTATAGTCATTTTATTCACAATATATTAACATTAATTTTCTTTCGATTTCATTTTTATTTGATTTATATTCATTTATGCGAGCTCCAAAAAGTTGTACCCAACCTGTCGCACGAGGGAACCTCTATTATGAATTGGGTCAAATTTCCAGAAAGCAAATTAGACTTTAGATAACATGGTAACTAAATTTTTTTCTCGTTTTGCAAGCACTCTTTGATATGGTTCTACGTTTCCCATAGGCATAAGCCTCTATAGTTAATTATCTCTCATAATAATGAGAGCGTACTTTCAAATAAAGCTAGTAGTTAGGACACTAGTTGTTTATAATAATAATAATTAAATTTAATATTAAATAAAAATTTATCATCATAGCTTAAAATAGATGGTTAACGGAATGATGACGAACCCGTTCAAGATTTTATGATTCCACCATTTTGAATTGTCATGATCCAAAATCAAATTAATTAGAGAATATAGTAGAACTAACCTAACCGAAAGATTTTAAACCTCATCTATAAATCATATTATACAAGAGAACTTTGTAAACCTATGACAGATATTTATCTAAAAGGATAAATATAAGTTAACCCTAACTAATATAGAGCTATATAACTTATCAAATGTATCATATGATTCAAAACTAAAAAGAGTAGAAACATTGAAAAATATAAATGCTATAGTCGCAATCGTAATATAATGGTGTTGTTTTTTAGCGAACCACAAAATCAGATGACTCTAATTATAACTTCTTATTTTTGTGGTTGCATTTTAAGGCAAAAATATACAGATAAAAAACCCGNCAGTCGCAATCGTAATATAATGGTGTTATTTTTTGGCGAACCATAAAATGAGATGACTCTAATTATAACTTCTTATTTTTGTGGTTGCATTTTAAGGCAAAAATATACAGATAAAAAACCCGGTTCACATCATTATTGGCACAAAATCTTTTGAGGGTAATCATAAATATATACTTACTATAACTTTAAGTGTTTGTGAACTTAAATTAATATCAAATATGTTACCTTCAGCAAATTAATGTGGAAATGGATAAATTTTATTTTAAGNAACTTTAAGTGTTCGTGAACTTAAATTAATATCAAATATGTTACCTTCAGCAAATTAATGTGGAAATGGATAAATTTTATTTTAAGCTTTAGATGATAAAATTTTACTTAAAAATTTTAAATTTCATGATCTTAACTATTTAAATCATTTATTTATGAAATAAACCATTTGATTAAAATTCACTTTCAATACGGCCGCTATTGAGATGTTTGAATAACATCATTTTATTAATTTAGACTTTATTAACTATGTTTGCTTGCTTAAAGAGGTTCGAGTCGATGAATTATATATGACTTGAATATATTTTAAAAAAATTCATCGCACTACATACCTTGTTGATCATAACATTATAATCTTTTAAATAAACTTTAATCCTCAGACTAATCACATGTTTTTCTTTTTTTATTTATTTTGAGCAGGATAGATTATATTAACATCATTTTAATCCTTGCCCATCCTCACACATTATTTTTGAATGCTTAATGCATTGGTCTTGACTAGTCATGCAAGCCTTATTAGAATGATTGTACGACCCGTGAAATAACAATGAACTTATTTTATTTGAAAGATTTTTCATTTCTTAAAAATATATTATAGTTCATGGGAAAGCACTATAACACAAGCAGTTCACAAGCTATATTTAGTGATTGATGTGTGTGCCACATAAGATAATTCATACAACCCATGATACACAATAGATAAAACCACTTTAACTTTATATGAAATTAATATCGTTCATGTGAAAGCGCAATCGCTTGAAAGCTCTGAAGGTCAACTATGGTGGTCATTCATCAATTCATGCGCACAACTATGCATTNCTATATATGACTTGAATATATTTTAAAAAATTTCATCGCACTACATACCTTGTTGATCATAACATTATACATAATCTTTTAAATAAACTTCAATCCTCAGGCTAATCACATGTTTTTCTTTTTTTATTTATTTTGAGCGGGATAGATTATATTCATATCATTTTAATCCTTGCCACATCCTCACACATTAATTTTGAATGCTTAATGCATTGGTCTTGACCAGTCATGCAAGCCTGATTAGAATGATTGTGCGACCCGTGAAATAACAATGAACTTATTTTATTTGAAAGATTTTTCATTTCTTGAAAATATATTATAGTTCATGGGAACGCACTATCGCACAAGCAGTTCACAAGCTATATTTAGTGATTGATGTGTGTGCCACATAAGATAATTCATACAATTCATGGCACACAATAGATAAAACCACTTTAACTTTATCTAAATATCATTCATGTGAACGCGCAATCGCTTGAAAGCTCTGAAGGTCAACTATGGTGGTCATTCATCAATTCATGCGCACAACTATGCATTTAGAGGTCACCATTGATGACATTTTATCCACTTGCATGTGTTAGCTTGCAAATCTTATTGCGATCATTAGGAGCTTTAATACTTATTAAGTATTAAAACATGAAAATTAATTTATATTTGAACCTTGATTTTGTTAGAGTAGGCCGCACATGGGTTCTTCCTTTTTTTTCCATAAATAGGTACCCTCTTTAGATGATTTTATTCCAATTTTTAATTCATCTAGTGCGCTCTAGATGGTTCCAGCTTCTAAGTGTTTAGGAGGATTCTATGAGGATCTATAAATTTTAATTATAGTCGTGAGTTATCAAATTTACTGGCCCCTATAAGCATAATTTGCTTAGCTTTGTCTCTTTCAATTCTTTTGGCATAACAAATATTTCATTTTAATTATTCAGTGGCATTATCTTTAATCATGTTATAAATAATAAAAAAAAAATTCTTTGAAGTTTGATTTATTCAAGTTTGGTTATTGAAAAATATGTAGCATTTTGACTCCTTCACATAGGGCACGCCTTCCTGAATGCTAAGTCTACCCACAAAGCGCAAAAAAGAGAAAAATAATGTATAAGATATGAAAGTAAGGGTCTTCTACACCCACTGCATATATCTGCATAAAAGTTCACAAGCAGATTCCCCTTCTGCATCAATAAAGATGTTTATTTCTGCTTACGTTTTGCTATAGAATCGTCTACAACCATCACTCCAAACAAGTCATGTATGAGTTTGCCCTTTCACCACATCAAGAATGATGCATATACGGTTACCTGGACAAAAATTTTGCAAGCAATAGAATTTCTCTCCGTGTCAAAATGACTCATAATGATGGTACTTAAATATTGTGAGGATAAACTTGTTTTTTAATTTTGCTCGTTACACAATATATAAGTGGCAACTAAATCCACATACAACCTTTTGTTTTGTTTTTTTTTCCTCACTTCTTTTCTTTTCCTTTCTTACTATTTCTCTCTTCTTTTTGTCACTTTTTTTCCTTTTTTTATAAATCTTTATTTTAGAAAATATTATTACATATGTGATATATCTACAACAAATCTCTATCATCCGACATGAATCTCGAGGCATGATATAGATTTCAATGCGACTTTCGAGTAAGAAATATTCAAACCTCGATAAAAACTCATCAAAAACTCCAATTTCAGAAAACTTGTAATCAAACTGACCGGCTAGAAAAGAACAACCCAATGTTATCAAAATTAATCTAATCCGAGTCAAATCAAGCTCAGATCAAGTCACTAAACAACTTTTGAAAGTTTTTTGGGCATATTTAGAAGGTGAAACGGATGTTGAATCGAGCATCTCGACAAGACGAATCTAATAAGAATTCAAACATTGTTCAGGCACTCAAATGTCCATGAAAGTCATCAAGCCTCCTCATTCTCCTACTTCAAAAGGCATTACCCCGCTGCTAAAGGTGTCTCGGGTCATTCTTTGGAAGGTCAAGTACATAGGATGGAGGATTTCAACATGAGATCCTTCATCTCCTACGCGGGGAGCGACAACCACAACCCAATGAAACTCACTTACCACCAGTTCAGCTTTCAACAGGAAATACCCCACACACTGGGTTCTCTCCTAATGATAAAACAATTTCTCTACAGAGACGAGACACCGATCTTATCGACATTACAAGTTTCACTTGTCCGTCTCATGCAGCTCACCTAACACCGCCCCGCCTTACTGTCGCTTTTGCTGATAACATCTAAGACGAACTACGACGTCTGATTCGGGAAGAGTTCCCTCTGAATAAAAGGGATCGCTTCCCTGCTCACCGCAACTTCCAAGAATCCTCTCATTTGGTTGACACGATTCTCTGACACCTTATCTCAGCAGGTTTCAAACTCCCAAATATTGATGCTTATGGTGTAATTGATCCATACGAGCACGTCGATCACTATCGAACTATCATGCACATTCACCGTGCGTCTGATGCGCTTCTCTTTCAAGTGTTTCTGACGATCAAAAGAGTCAAGCTCGCACATGGCTCTACTCTCTCCCGTGGGGCACCATCAATACTTTCAATTAACTTGTCAGATTATTCGCAGAGTAGCTCATAGCAAATATAAGGATCATCAAATGTTCATCTCACTTATCAGTAGTTTGACAGAATGAGGAGAATCCCTCAAGGAATACTTTCGCAGGTTCTCCACTGAACCCGCCAGATTCCTAGAGTGGATCCGGAGTTACTGAGAATAGTGTTTCTTCGAGGGCTCCACCCAGAGCCTGTCTATTCATCACTTATGCGAGAGACAGTGCGCTCTTACGTTGATCATCACTGCACACAAGGAATAATTTGAGCGATTGAGGGGCAAACGCAAGAATAACGCCGAGGAAACCGATCAAATCTCACAGCGAAAAAAATTTGAACCACAGAAGAATCGTGAACCACAATCAGAAAAAGAATACACATCACTCAACACATCACATGTCAACATTCTAATGACCATCAAGGATGAAGAGATCGTCAAGTGATCAAGGCCATTAAGAAATCCAGATGGTGGAGACCAGTTTGAAAATTGTTATTTCCACCGTTCAAAAGAACATTTGACAGAAAGATGTGTTCAATTAAAGGAAAAAATTGATTATCTAATACACCAAGCTCACCTAGGTTATGAACAAGGTGAGGGGAACCAGAAAAAGAATCGTCGGAGTTATCAAATAAGAAGTACAACTCCAAATTATTTTATTTGAGTAAAAGGGTGGCTTAAACTCTTAATTTTATTTTTATATTGCTTTAAAAAGTCAATTAAGTGAGTTTTTTATTTTCTCATGCAAGATTTTTGTGTAGAAAGTCTCCTTAAAGGCAAGAGGTAGACAAGGTCCTCATCCATGCCTCTTAAAGTTAAGCCCAAGAGAAAAGACTCGATGGGAAGATATTGTAATCCTGGAAGTCGAGCCCAAGAGGCAAGACTCGATGAGAAGCTATCATGCCCCTGGAAATCGAGCTCAAGAGGCAAGACTGGATGGGAAAATACGATACTCTTTGAAGTCGAGCCCAAGAGTCAAGACTCGATGAAAAACTACCATGCCCCTGGAAGTTAAGCCCAAGAGGCAAGACTTGATGAAAAAATACGATACTCCTGGAAATCGAGCCCAAGAGGCAAGACTCAATGAGAAGCTATCATGCCCCTGAAAGTTGAGCCCAAGAGACAATACTCGACGGGAAGATATTGTACTCTTGGAAGTCAAGTACAATATGCAAGGCTCGATGAGAAGTTGTCATGCCCCTAGAAGCGAGCCCAAGAGGAAAGACTCGATGGGAAGATACGATACTCCTAGAACTCGAGCCCGAGAGGCAAGATTCAATGAGAATCTACCATGCCCCTAGAAGATGAGCCCAAGAGGCAAGTCTCAATGAGAAGCTAGTAATGGACATGGTCTTCACTAGAAAGACTCCAAGAGAGCTAAGTGGTTGACAAGGCCTCTAATCAAAAACCTACAAGTCTCAGAAGACACAGATACATCAAAGATCTCAGAAAGATACAAGCTTTAGAAGGCACAAGTACATCAAAGAGCTTAGAAGGCTACAAGTCTCAGAAGACACGGGAACATAAAAAACCTCAGAAAGTTAAAAGTCTAAGAAGACACAAATATATTAAAGACCTCAGAAACCTACAAGCCTCATAATGCATATACATAAAAAATCTTAGAAGGCTACGAGCCTTAGAAGGTACCGATTCATTTCAAGCTCCTATAAGGCATAAGCTCGAGAGAGCATAACCTTGAAAGACACGAATTTCAAAACGTATGCGATCCTTCATTTTATAAAGTATATGTGCTAATTTTAATTGCGGAAATTTGTATAGTTGAGAAGCCACAACAACCACAGAAGCAACGTCAAAGACGTATAAAGAAATACATTATCCTCTACAAATATCACATTAGATAATTAAAAATACTATAAAGACCAACAAGAACTGGTATAAAGACTACAAGAGATATCGCCGCTACAGAAGCATAAAACTCTCCCACTCAAAGCACGGCTGGAAAAATCTAGCATTTCTTCATCCTCACTGAAATGTGCAGGAGAAAAAAGCAAGAAGATCCTGAGTCACTTACTGGGCAAGGACTGAGATAACTTTATCATTTCAATGATATGAAAATAATATCTCATTGTTCGTCTGCTATGCAAGACAGGGACAACTTTCTGTTGCACCGCAACATAAAAGAAGATATCGTTGTTCGTTTATTACGCAGGACTGTGACGACTTTTCTCTGCACCATAACATGAAAGAATATCCCGTTGCTCACTTGTTCCGCAGGACAGGCGACTTTCCTCTTCGCCACAACGAGAAAAAAGATCTTGTTGTTTGTCTGCTATGTAGAACAAGGACGAATTTTTACAGCAACAAAACGTGAAAGGGAATCCCGTTGCTCGCCTGCCACGCAGGACGAGTACAACTTTCTTATTCACCGTAATAAGTAAGAAGATCTCGTTGCTCGCCTGCTACGCAGAACGGGGACGACTGCTCTCTTTACCGCAACTAAAAAGAAAATCTCGTTGCTCGTCAGCTACGCAGGATAGGGATGACTTTCTTCTTCACTGCAATGATAAAGAATATCTCATTGCCCGTCTGCTATCGGGATCGGGATGAATTTTCTCTTCACCAAGACGAGAAATAAGATCTCTTTGCTTGTCTGCTGCACGGGACAATGACGACTTTCCTCCTTGCCGTAACGAGAAAGATCTCGTTGCTCACCTGCTACGCAGGACAGGGACAACTTCACTCTTCATCGAAACGTGAAAGAAGATCTCGTTGCTCGTCTGCTACACAGGATGGGGAGGACTTTCTGTTGCACCGTAACATGAAGAAAGATCTCGTTGTTCGCTTGTTACACAAGATGGAGACGATTTTCCTCTTCGCCGCAAAGAGAAAGATCTTGTTGTTCGTCTACTACGTAGGACGATAACGACTTTCTATTACACCATAACGTGAAAGAAGTTCCCGTTGCACATCTGCTACGCAGGACGATGACGACTTTCCTCTTCACCACAACGAGAAAGAAGATCTCATTGCTTGTCTGCTACGCAGGATGGGGATGACTTTCCTCTTCACCGCAACGAGAAAGAAGATCATGTTGCTCGCTGCTGCGCAGGACGATGATGACTTTCTTTTTTGCCGCAACGAGAACGAATATAATGTTGCTCGTCTGCTATGCAGAACAAAGACAATTTTTTGCTGCACCGCAACGTGAAAGTAGATCTTGTTGCTTGTCTACTGCGCAGGATGTTGCTCGTCTATTATGCAAGATGGAAACAACTTTCCTTTCGCCACAACGTAAAAGAAGATCCCTTTGTTCGTGCGCTACGTAAGACTTGGATGATTTTCTTCTTCGCCACAATGTGAAAGAAGATTTCGTTGCTCACCTGCTATGCAGGACGGGGACGACTTTCTTCTTCACCGCAACGTGAAAGAAGATATTGTTACTCGTCTGCTATCCAAGACAGGGACGATTTTCTTCTTAGCCGCAACGTGAAAAAAAAATCCCGCTGCTCGCCTGCTACGCAGAACGAAGACGAATTTCTTTTCCTGAGAAATCACAGATCACCTGCTATGAAGGGATGAAGACTCCAATTTCTTTCTCCTCTCCTTGGTCTCTATTTATAAGCTTAACATGACTCATAACATTAAAAATAATTGAATTAAAAAAAATACTTAAATCTGTCATAATTCCGTCTCTTCAAACTTAGCTCACAGTAATTTTTTGTCCTGCTCAGGAATCAAACTCGCCACCTACCGATGGAAGAAAAAAACCCTTACCAACTGAGTTGCGCTTATTTGCTTGAACATATAGAGGTTTATATTATTCTTATATAAATTCTCATAGTAATATAATATATAATCATATGTATACCTATAACAACAAAAAGGAAAAAAACTTTAGATCTTAATATTTTTGGTTGATAAAATGATCTCATCCGAAAATAAGAGCGCAAGTGAAACATCTCCAATAAATTTTTATCATCATGCACAAATCTCGATGCATGACATAGATATCGATGCGACTTTTTGAGTAAGAAATATTCAAATATCGATAAAAACTCATCAAAAACTCTGATTTCAGCAAACTTACTTTCAAACTGACCAACTAGACAAGAAAAACCCAAAGTCACCAAAATTAGTCTAATCCGGGTCAAATCAAGCTAAGATCAAGTCATTAAACTCTCTTGAAAGTTTTTCGGACATATTTAGAAGTTTAAACGAATGTCAAATCTAGCAAGCCTATAATCGAATCGAACATCCCAACAAAATGAATCCAACGGGTCTAAAATTACTCAATTCTGACATTGTTTAGGCACTAAAATGTCCATCAAACATCATATGATCGAAGGAAGTCCTTTAGACCGTCCGATCAAAATGATTCATATTTCTGAATTCATTGCACCCAAAAGACTATAAATAGAGCTCCACCCCTCTCATGAGAGAGGTTGAAGACGTGAGAGAAAACTTAAAGCTTTGAGAAGGAGCTGAAGTTCAACACCACCCTTGTCACCGTCGATCGTCGTCGGCCACCATTGACTACCGCTGATTGTCTCGAACACCGTTGATCGTCGTCGATCACCGACAGTCACCGTCAATCACCGACGACGATCGTCGATCGCCGTCGACTGCCGTTGACAACCACCGACCACCATCGTGCAATACTACCTCTGTCAACCACCACCGACCGTCAATGACCATTGACCACCATTGATCATCAACAATCACCGTCGACCACCACCGACTGAAAGCCGCCAGTTGACGTAACTTCGAAAATCTAATAACTTTTTTCTTGTCCGTGAGACGAAAGGTTTCTATAATCATCAACCTATAGTAAACTTTTATATATGGGTTAGACCTCGTGATTTTTTTCCTTTATAGGTTTTCCGCGTAAAAATTTTTGGTGTCATTATTGATAGTTTTTCTTTTATCTGAGTGTGTACTAAATTTTCGTGCAATGCTAAGACGATAATCCATTACTCTATCACCGTGAATTTTCTAGCACGCATCAATTTGAATAATATGCATTTGAGATTGAGTGTACTCAGAGTGTGCTCGATCTAAGCACACCCTAAAACACCCAAATCCGCACATATGTTATCCATACATAATTAGTGCTCCTATTTTGGAAAGAGAATAGCGATTAGGGTAGAGACCGGTGGAGAGAGTGTGTGAGAGAGAGAAAAGTGAGGGCTCAGATTGGCAGCAGGTTCGTAATTCTATTTAGCAGGATTTAACCAATATCCTATTAAACAGCCAAAATGACAACTTATAAATCCCATTTCTCCCACGATTTACCTTAAAATCCGGGTTTGGTCGCCTTTAACCTTGATCCCAAAGCCACATGAACTTCTCCTCTAGTTCAGTCGCCACGGGCGTTGCCGAGGCTTTCACTTCAAGCTCCCTCGCAACATATTCTTCTTTACAGGCCGCAGATACAGATGTCATCTCCAACGCGAGCTGCTNTCCATTTCTCCCACGATTTACCTTAAAATCCGGGTTTGATCGGCTTTAACCTTGATCCCAAAGCCACACGAACTTCTCCTCTAGTTCACTCGCCACGGGCATTGCCGAGGCTTTCTCTTCAAGCTCCCTCGCAACATATTCTTCTTTACAGGCCGCAGATACAGATGTCATCTCCAACGCGAGCTGCTGCGGTTTCGCCTTCACAAGGCACTGTCGCCGTTGATTCCTTCTCATCCGAGCTTACGGTGTGATTTTCGCCTCAATGCGCCACAGGTCCTGCTCACTCCAGATAGCTCCTAACACCATTTTCCCTTGCTTGACAAGCCACTGGCTTCGTCTGCGCGCTTTCTCTGTGGCCTCCTCACTTCTGCGCACGACGCTGGTCCCATCAACGGCTTCTCCAGGTTCAGCCGATGGCTTCTCCAGCGAGCTCGAGTCGCGTTCTCCTTGCTTCTCCATCCAGGTTCAGTCTGCCAGAGTCTTTTTTCTGTTTTATTTAGGGGTGGGGGGCGGCGGTTGATACTTTGCATATCAAATCTTTTTTATATATTTATGTATCAATGGTCTTAATATTTATATTTACATACATGCTGCCCAAATATTTAATATTACATCAAAAAATTATCATCATTATTTCCTTAAATATGAAACACATATTTTTATGCATAATTTTATGATTCTAAAATGTTATAAATATAAATATTAAATTTTACATGAAACTTTTGTGGTATTTAAGTTTCTTTTTTTTGTTCCTTTCTGTTTTCTTTTTCTTTTAATTGAAACACAGTTCAACAATTTGCCTAATTTCTAATCATTTCAACAAAAGCAAAGATTCTTCAATATAGCTATAATTTAGTTTTGCAAAGTAAGGGCATAATCTAGTTGTAAAAAATTTAAGAAAACAATACCCAATTATTTTTGGGGCACTCGACGTCTTGAAAAGGTCTTAGACAATCATGCATGTCTAGAGGTCTATGCATGGTATAGGCATAAATAAATCATTTTCTAAAAATCAACCACCATAAATATGAGGTATTGAAAGTAAATCAGGATTAGATCCTCACGATTTCTCTAGCCGGCAAAGCCAAGGAAAAACCCACCTGGTTTGCATCATCTAGCACATCCTTAAGATTAACTCATATGCTTAGCTCTCTCTCTCCCATCCTCTCATCTTCCTGACTCTCTATCTTCGGGTGTGATTTAAAGGCAAATCATAATTCAACACCTTGAAAATGTGAAAATGTGAGGGAAGCTTAAATCATGACATAAATAAGAAGATGAGCTATACAATGAGTAGAACTAAGTGATGGAGAAGTAACTAGCAGCATGTAATGCATTGGAGAACTCATCTGGGAGAATATTTGTGTTAAGCTACTCATACTCAAACACTTGTACTCGACCTCCTATTCTCGACCTTTTACACTCGACCTCCCANAACCTTTTACACTCGGCCTCCCATACTCGACCTCTTATGCTCGACCTTTTGCATTCAGCTACTTGCAGTCATCCAAAAAATAGCTCTCACAAGAATGATTTCCAATAATAACTCTTCTAGAGAACTCGTTCATGGCCAAATAGACTGACTAATTAACATATGTGATAACCAATAGTACACAACAAAAGGCTAAGAGTAGTGGAAGACGAAAAAAAAGACTTCGTATATAATATAATTTATACACCCGAGACAATAAATGATATATCCATACAGTCAAAAATCCCAAGAAATTTATATGTAATTATAGCTTATACGCATTATATTGGGAAATTATCACTATATAAGAGGGGGAATGATATTATTCTAGGACTTCTAGAAGGTATTTAAGAACACAAAAAAGGTCAGCAAGTTTTTGGATAGATAGGAAGAGGGAGAGGACGAATGTCGATTGAAATCGGGTGTGAACGGTCGGATGACTTCAAATCAAAAGCGGAAAATGAATGTCTTCTGCTATCAAACAACAATAGGCAGTAAATTAGACGATGAATGTGGCATCCGAACATTCAGGAGAGATCACGACTTTGATCCTATCTAGCTACATAAACACCACCTAAAAGAAATCAAAAGATACATCACTCCAATATGAAAAACAAGGAGAAGATATCTCCAAATACATTAACTATAGTCGAAAGCCTCTCAAAATAGAAAAACAAACATATAAATAGTTCCTTCNATTTTTTTCTGTTTTTTTTAGGGGTGGGGGGCGGCGGTTGATACTTAACTTGCATATCACACCTTTTTTATATATTTATGTATCACCGGTCTTAATGTTTATATTTACATACATGCTGCCCAAATATTTAATATTACATCAAAAAATTATCATCATTATTTCCTTAAATATGAAACACATATTTTTATGCATAATTGTATGATCCTAAAATATTATAAATATAAATATTATATTTTGCATGAAACTTTTGTGGTATGTAAGTTTCTTTTTTTTTGTTCCTTTCTGTTTTCTTTTTCTTTTAATTGAAACACAGTTCAACAATTTGCTTAATTTCTAATCATTTTAACAAAAGCAAAGATTCTTCAATATAGCTAATAATTTAGTTTTGCAAAGTAAGGGCATGATCTAGTAGTAAAAAATTTATGAGAACAATAGAGCATTATTTTTGGGGCACTCGACTTCTTGAAAAGGTCTCAGACAATCATACATGTCTAGAAGTTTATGGATAATATAGGCATAAATAAATCATTTTCTAAAAATCAACCACTATAAATATAAGTTATTGAAAGTAAATCAGGATTAGATCCTCAGGATTTCTCTAGCCGGTAAAGCCAAGGAAAAACCCATCTGGTTAACATCAACTCATATCATTAGCTCTCTCTCGGTTCTATCTCTCTCTCCCATTCTTTCATCTTCTTGACTCTCTATACCCGGGTGTGATTTCAAGACAAATCATAATTCAACACCTTGAAAATGTGCGGGAAGCTTAAATCATGACATAAATAAGAAGATGAGCTATAAAATGAGTAGAAGAACAAAGTGCTGGAGAAGTAACTAGCAACATGTAATGCATTGGAGAACTCATCTAGGAGAATATGTGTTAAGCTACTCATACTCAAACACTTGTACTCGACCTCCTATTCTCGACCTTCTACACTCGGCCTCCCGTACTCGACCTCTTATGCTCGACCTTCTGCACTCAACTACTTGCAGTCATCCAACAAATAGCTCTCACAAAGATGATTTCCCATAATAACTCTTCTAGAGAACTCGTGCATGGCCAAATAGACTGACTAATTAACATATGTGATAACCAAGAGTACACAACAAAAGGCTAAGAGTAGTGAAAGACGAAAACAAATATAAAATGACATCATATATGATATAATTTATACAGCCGAGATAATAAAGGATATATCCATGCAGTCAAAAATCCCAAGAAATTTATATGTAATTATAGCTTATACACATTATATTGGGAAATTATCACTATATAAGAGGGGGAATGATATTATTCTATGACTTCTAGAAGGTATTTAAGAACACAAAAAAAGTCAATAAGTTTTCGGATAGATAAGAAAAGGGAGAGGACGGATGCCGATTGAAATCGGGTGTGAATGGTGGGATGACTCCAAATCGGAAGCGGAAAATGAATGTTTTTTGCTATCAAACGGCAATAGGCAGCAAAGTAGACGATGAATGTGGCATTCGAACATTTGGGAGAGATCACGACTTTGATCCTATCTAGCTACATACACACCACCTAAAAGAAATTAAAAGGTACATCACTCCAATATGGAAAACAAGGAGAAATATATCTCCAAATACATTAACTATAGTCGAAAGCCTCTCAAAATAGAAAAACAAACATATAAATAGTTCCTCCTAAAAAATAGACCTTTTCTAAAGAAATAACATAAAAAGTGGGCCCATAATGGTCTGGTGGCAAGAGCTTAGCGGGACCTACTACCTTAATCAGATGATAGAAATCTCGTATCTCGTGCATCCCGGGAAGAGAAGGTTGATCGATTGATTCTCGCAATTGTGGAATCTAACTATCATGGTATCCACCATCACAAGATTCAAAACCTACTCATGCTTCATGCCAGGCATGATTCCAGCATCTCCTTCCCTCGTTTGTGTTCGCGTGCCCGTATGAGCATCCCGCATCATTCTTCCTAAGTAGGATGGGCTTCGCCTTCTACACTAAAATATTTTAGAATTAATCCATCACCATCATAACAAAGTAATCACATTGTTGTGTTTGAGTCAGTTCCACTATAAAATATATACTGGTATCTATTTCATGCCACTCTAAAATTTACAAATCATCCCAAAGTTTAACTTGATAGAATAAGTAGTCATCTTTCTTGGGCACAATCAAAGCTAGAACTATACATAGACAATTATTCTCATATATCAACCCATGAGCCATTAAATTTGTAACATGCTTCTATTACCGCTTGTACTCGATTGGGTGCATCCAAAAACAAATATGTCTTGAAAAATTACCTTTTGAACAAATTCTATTACATGTTGGACCACTCTCCATGACAACCACTCAATAGGCAAATTGTTGATGAGGATATCCAGCTACTCCCTCCTTAGAGGTTGCCTTTTTTCTTGGATCGGCTGCTCAGACTTATTACCTTCTAGAACAACCAATTTTAATTCAGCTGGAATTTCTCTCATAGATTCAGCTAGAATTACTAGCATCTCTTTCTCGTCAGGTAAAAGTTAAAATGCATCTATGACTTCTTCATCCTCTCCTCATGTTTAGGCAATAAGACACTACATAGCAAAAATTATGATAAAGTTTTTAATTACAAGGACATATTTGAGAGTACTGGCGGTCTCCAACTTTTCTCCACTATGTACAAATTCCTCCTCTAGTTGGGTCAGAGGTGCTCCACTAGGTGTAATCTTGATGCCTAGTCCGATGGATAAGTTATATTTAAAGGTTGGTGTGTACTTGATACTGTTGTGTTGTTTCTTCGCCTTTAGAGCTTGGTTCTGAACATCATATAATGTCCAATAAGGCTACAATTACACCACCTTGTGAATAGACAATCTGATTCTCTCCCATGGGATAGCTATCAAGAGAGTCAATACAACCATTTACCTACTCTCTCCCTCTCTCTATCTCACTTTCTTTCTTTCTATATTGCTCACTCTCTCTTATCCTTCATTGTGATTCAAGGTGTAATTCAAGGACAATTCTGGGTTTAACAATATCACATCAAACATATTACTATTTTAACTTTTAAAAGTGAAATGCATCTTCTAATGCACAGGTAAGTGAATATATATATTTAAAATTTGGGTGTTGGACATGCATGCCACACAATTCTTATGTATTGAAGTATCTAACACCTAAAGTTTGATATTTACATTTATAACTCTTTTATGTCATAACTTACGCATGGAAAGAGGTATTACCAAAAAGGTGGTATTTTTGATGTGATGTTAAATGGTTAAGTGTAATAAATTATAAATATGAAAATTTGGTGTCTCTTTTCTGTTAGGATAAGTGAAGAAAACATGAACATCTGGTCAAAAATGAAATACTTACAGCAGAGAGTCTAATAGGGCAGAACTTTGGTTTCCCTCTACGACCATATTTGAGTAAACATGACCCCTTTTTAAGGGCCGTAATTGCCTGAGATCATATTTACAAAAAATATTAGTTAAAAGCAGCGGGGAAATGTAAACAAAAAGAACATATATTAAATGAAAGAAACAACGGCTTATGAATTTCCCATTTGATATGTATAAGGCAATCAAAGCTTTCGATATTGTTAAAAGCCTCAATACTGATAAAATTTCAGCATATTTTTTAGAGGCCAAGCAAAGAATTAAAGATTAGCATATAATTTCTTCATTTTCTAAATTTAACATATTATTCAATGCTTTATAATTGTGTCAATCATGTCATGGATGATACAGCACAATAATGGACGAATATAATTATTTATGAATGATGTCCACATCAGATTCCTTTGTGATAAACACCTGCTCCCATGAACCTTTGGTGTGCTTAATTCGGAACTTTCCTCCAAAATATGGAAATATCTTCTCTAATTACTAATCAAGCACTCAAGATTAAAATAAGGCAAGGCATTTCAAATTTGGATGAACATATATGGTATATATTATTTTCGCCTTATTAGACAATTACTTTGATCTTCCACTTATCGTAAATAACCTATATTTAAATATGAAAAGAATATAATAATTTATAGTCTTTTCAAACTTAACCATACACTTCACAATTAACCTACATTTAAATATGCAGTCAATTGCATTTGTAAGTTTTGTGCACAATTTACATAATGACAACATGAGATAAGAAGGCCACTTTCTCATGTTATAAAAATATGAGCACATTTTATGTTAAACACATTATTTTTAATGGCTTTTATTTTAATTGATTTGTTTTCTTCTGAGTTTTTTTTTTTGTATGTTATAGTCCTCTTCGATAAAAAGAGATCTAGAGTTTATGAGAGACTAAGAGGTGTATGCTATTGAGAAGTATTGAGTTATAACCTCAAGTCATTTCCCGTGAACTTAGGTGAATTGATTCAATTTGAATCTCATATATTTTTTTTATTTGATTGTTGTTGTGTGAATTTTCAGTATTGTATTCGTATAACAATTGTTATAAGAGCTTGTGGTTCGTTATTCGAGTTGGTGGGCTGATTCGGTGGTCCGACGTGCAGATCGGAGGCAGGCCCGGTGGCTTGGACGTGGAGTTCGAGCGGTTGCAGGAATTCGTGGCGGGCCTGGCGAAAAAGTGGCCGACCTCTTTGTTGTTTGACTTGCGTGGGAGCCGCACAGAGTAGTATAAAATCAGTGATTTTATTTGGTCTGGTCTGCGGGCGGAGACGCTGTGCTGAGGCAGGAGTAGACGGATTAAGGAAGGAGTTGTTTTGGGATGGGAATCTTTCATCTGCCTAATAGGAATATTTCTTTATCCTCTCCTTGGAGAGGAGACAACAGAGCAAAGAAAAATCATTCTTTAAAAAAGGATGTTTTTTTAGGCAAAGTAATTTCGGAAACGGTGCAATTTGGCAAAGAAATTTTTTTGTTTAAGGAAACTCTTTTCGGGAAAAGAGAATTTCGGGGAAAAAAGTTTTTCAGAAAGAAAAAAATTGGGAAAATTTTTTAAAATTTATTTTTTTAGATTTTTTTCTTTGTTTGCCTTTTTTTTTCTTTTCTCCCATATAATCTTTCTAGGAATCTTTTTGGGAAAAATTCCAACATTGGGTAGAAATAACGAAAAACCTTATGTCAAGTTCTTCAACATCTACTATAGCGGTGGAAAAGTAGATTCATCAGGTGATTATACGTCCCGTCAAAATCGATGTGACGAAATTTGATGACTGTTGGAACTATAGCATTTAGCAATGTGTTGTGTTCTCTAAATCTGAAGGAAGTCCTGAAAAAATGTCAAAGAGAGATTGGTTGAAATTGAATACGAATGCTTGCAGTTTGATCCAAAATTGCTTAACCGAAGAAATCAAATATGAGGTAATTATGGAGACTTCTGCAGAGAAATTGTGGAAGATACTGGAAAAAAAAAATCTCACGAAGAATATGGAGAATCGTCTTCATATGAAGCATCTACTCAACAGATTTCAGATGAGACGGGGGGTTACAATTGATGAACACTTGAATGACTTCACAAACATGTTGACGCATTTGTTAAATTTGGATGAAGAGGTTGGAGATGAAGACAATGCACTTCTTCTATTAAATTGGTTTCCAGATGAATATGAAAACTTTAGTATGACACTTATTCATGGGAATGAGGTTTTGGATTATGGTGAATTGACTATGACATTATTTGATCACAAGTTCTGTTGAAGGGGCAAAGAGTCTACAAATATGGAATTAGCTAAGACACTTATACTCCAACGTGACAGATTTAAGAAAAGAAGAATTGGTCAAAGAAAGGTGGCAGCAACGACACTTCTCAAAAGCAGGCAAGTCTCGTGGGTGTGCTCTTGGAAAAAAATTAGTTTGCTTTCTTTTTAGTGACTGGTCATTGACAGAAAGATTGTCTAAAGCTAAATGAGAAGGAAAGGAAGCTGCATGAGGCGAAAGTCAATATCATTGTGAAAAGATGTGAATAGATGAATTCAGATGTATCGTTATCTACAGTTTCTCACAATTTGTTTACAGATGATTTGTGTTGAATTCTGTACACAGATACTATCGATCACATTTGTCCCCATCAAGGGTGGTTATGTACGTAAAAGAAGTTGGACAACAGTGTAGTGACTATGGGCAATGATCAAGCTTATCTTAATATCGGTGTACGAAGTATCTTTATCAAAATGCATGATGGTCCAGTGAGAGAGCTGATTGATGTTAGACATGTTCCAAATGTTAGGAAGAATTTGTTGTCAGTTGGAGTTTTAGATTTCAATGGCTACAAGATAGTTATTGAGGTAGGAGTTCTGAGGATATGTCGTGAATCAATGTTTTTATGAAGGGAGTTTGTCATCACAACCTTTACTATCTTTAGGGTAATCTAGTGACTGGAACAACTGTTGTTGTTGCTAATTCTTCTGATGTCACTATGTTGTGGTATGTGTAGTTAGCTCATGCTGGAGAGGCCTTACTCATGTATTGGTGAAGAAATAATTGATCAAAGGAGCGAACACCTACAAACTTGATTTCTGTGAGCATAGTGTGTTTGACAAGAAGACACATGTATCTTTTGGACTGTCATCCACAGTACAAAATGTATTTTAGAGTATGCTCACATGGATGTTTGGGGCTCGACCAAGATAGTATCATTCAACGGGCAAAGATATGTTTTCTTTTTTATAGTGAAACTTCATTGTTCAAGAGACGCCACAACAGAAATGGGTGGCAGAGAAGATGAATCGGACTTTGGTGAAGAAATTTCGATGTATATTATCTAATGTTGGGTTGGATAGAATCTATTGGGTCGATGCCATAAAATATGTTTGTCACTTGGTGAAGCGTCAACCTTCTGCAGCTATTGGGAAGAGACTCATATCTTCATTGGCTTCAGACGTGGAGTTAAGAGCTTCAAGTTGTATGATCCGTTCGAAAGAAAAATTGTCATTAGCAGGGATGTTACATTCGACGAGGCAAACTTGTTGAAAACTCGTGACTCAAAGTAGGTGGAGAGTTCTACCGGGACAATAGATATGTAACAGAATTTGGAGTTTAATGCAACTCCATTTATTCCACTGAGTTTGTCCTCTTTGACTCAAATATCAGATTCAATTGCAGCTCAGAGGTATCTGTTGATGGTTCTCAGGATAAGGTTGAAGAAAATGCAGAGGATGAGATTCCTGCTTAGGAATCAATTATTAAGAACATAACTAAGCGTCAGAATGTCCTAAAACCAGTTTGGTTGATGGATCACAGTGCATTTGCTTATTCATCCATAGAGACAGAAATTCCTTATCACTATAAAGAAGTGTTGGAGAGCCCAAATTGTGATTGTTGGAGAGCAGCAATGGATGAAGAGATCGTGCCTCATCAGAAGAATGGCGATTGAAGGTTGGTGAAGCTTCCTCCATGAAGGAAAGCCATCAGATGCAAATGGGTGTTTGCAAAGAAGGAAGGATCTCAATGAGCTAATGTGTGGTACAAGACAAGATTAGTATCAAAAGGCCCTGCACAATGAGAAGGAATTGATTATAACGAAGTGTTCTCCCCAGTGGTCAAACATCCCTCAATTCGCATTCTCTTAGCACTTGTAGCACAATACGGTATGATCTTGGAACAATTTGACGTGAAGACTGCATTCCTACTTGGAGAATTGCAAGAAGAGATCGATATGTTGTTGTCGTTAGGATATGGAGCATCAAAAAATTTTGTTTTCAAACTAAACAAGTTTTTATATGGGTTGAGACAATCACCATAACACTAGTATAAAAAAAATTGATTAGCACATGAGGGGACAGAAATACAGGAGTAGCTAGCATGATCATTACACAAATTTCAAGAAGTTGACCAAAGGTGAGTTCATTTACTTTCTTCTATATGGTGATGATATGTTGATTGCATCTGTCAGTCAGATTGAGGTTTATAGGATGAGGAATCGACTGTCCAAACATTTTGAAATGAAAGAGTTGGGTGGCTCGCAAACTTCTTGACTAGAGATTTTTAGGGATAAAGCAACTGAAAAGGTTTAGCTTTCACAAGTAAGTTATGTTCGGAAGGTGTTGAAGAAATTTGGGGATGATGACTCGAGCAAGGCGGTGAGTCTAACCATTACATCTCACTTTCAACTTAGTTCAGATTAGCGTCATAAAGATGATCAGAAAGAAAATATGTGTGATGGGTTCCTTATGTTAGTGTAGTGAGCGATCTGATGTATGCCATGGTTTGTACTAGACTAAAAAATGCACAAACAGTTGGTGTTGTGAGCAGGTTCAAGCATGATCCAGAAAGAATTTATTGGCAGATTGTGAAAAGTTTCTAAGATATCTGAAGGGTATAGTTGATGTTGACTTAGTATTTGAGAGGCAGTCATTCAATATAAATTTGTGTGTATGCTACACTGACTCATACTGTGCAGGAGATATGAATAGGCAAAAATCTACGACGGGCTATTTATTCACATTAGCAAGAGGTTCAGTCAGTAGAATTTCATTTCTTCAGTCTATTGTTGCTTTGTCTACTACTGAAACTGAGTAAATGACGGTTACAAAGGCGATCAAATAAGCAATATGGATGTATGTCATATTGAATGACTTGGGAGTTGATCATGAGCCTCTGACGGTGTTATGTGATAATCAAAGTGCAATATTCTTAGCAACAAATCCAGTTCATCATGCTCGTACGAAACACATTGATGTCGGATACCACTTTATTCGGGACTTAATTGAAGAAGACAATGTTATGTTGAAAAAGATAAATACGAAGGAGAATCCAGTAGACATGCTCACAAAGCATACCAATCCAAAAGTTCACCTAGTGCAAAAGTTTGGTGAACATTCGAGCTCAAGACTAATTGATTGCTCAGTCGTGTATTTTAGAGAACTACGTGAGGCTTAATCCCTTTGAGAGGGGGTGTACGTAGGCAACCATCTTGGTGCGTATGGCTGTCAAAAAAGCTCGTTGTTTGCGAATAACTCGTGTTCGGCTCGTTCATTAAGTAAACGAGTCAAACACGAACAAATTTTTAAAGCTCGAATTATAAACGAGCCGAACACGAACAACTCCTTGTTCGCTCGTGTTCGACTCGTTTTAGTTCGAAATAAAAAAAATTATATAACTATTTATATAACAATATATTACATATATTATTTATATAATAATATATTATATATTTATGTCTAAGTTTAAATCATAACACCTCATGTGGCAATGTAGTTAGTGCATTCTTTTGTATATATTTGATCCAGGTTCGAATCTCACACTTTACATATATTTTTCCAATTTCAAGTCGAACACGAGCTGAACATGAACACAAACACACTGTTCACGAGCTGATTTCGAACGAGCTGAACACGAGCCAATCCTGAGCTCGCTCAAGCTAGGCTTGTTTACATCCCTACTGGTGCGACTGATTTGGAGTTGGCGCTTAGTTGGTCATCTCTCACTTATCTGAAAGTAAGAGATGAGGTGGAGATTGTTGTATTTAATGAATTTTATTGTAATTGATTTGTTTTCTTTTTTGCTTTGTTTCCTTATATGCTATATTCCTCCTCTATAAAAAGGGATCTAGGGTATATGAGAGACTAAGGGGTGTTTGGTGTTGAGAAGCGTTGAGTTGTAACATCAAGTCATCTTTGTTTCTCCCCATCTGCTACTTGTGAAATCTCCCTCTCCATGGATGTAGGCGAATCGATTCAATGTCGGACCATATAAATCTTTTGTGTTTGGTTGATGTTGTCTGAATTTCTATGCTTCCGCATTGTTTTCACATAACATAACATAAATAAGCCTCTGATTGGCCCCACAAGCATAGACCTGTTAAAAGTTGTGTTTACATTTTTATATTCAAAATTAAAGTTGAATACATCTATTTGACATATTTGAGGCACGCCTTAACATAGTTAAGACAAGCAATGAAGGTGACGAGTTATATATACCTTTCTAAACCATATTTTTCTCAATGATGGTAAATATGTTATTGATAAGCACATTAATGCAAATAATAATCATCGTGTTGACACATAAGTTGTTTGATTATATTAGCAATAAAATGATGTGCTCATGATTTGTATGACTATGATGAAGATTATATAGTCTTTTTTCCTATATTTTTAACATTTGGTGTGGAACACGAAATGTTGATACCCAATAAAAGCATGCCTATTATTAATATTAATGCTTGTTTGTCATTGAAAATTAAATTCACTGAATTACATTAAAATGTAATTGTAATTAAATAAATCTTGGTTTTTATTCTGTTAATCCTTTATTATTTATAAGATGTTGCTAGATTTCATGGATTCATCACTCCATGTGTTAGCATCTCTAGGGAGCTTTTTTTTTCTTCATCTAACTCACTAATCCAAAGCACTACTGATCCTATTGTAACTTCATTAAAAGCATTACGTTGTTTGTTTGTATGATTAAATGTAATAAGGGTTTGAATTCAAATATTCAGGTAATTCTTTTTTTCTATTTTATTATTACTCATGCCTAGGAAAGTGCTTATTTATTGTCCATAATAAAATCATAAATTGTTGCCCTCTTTTTCTTTCTTGTTCAACTTGCAATTGACTCTAGAATTAATAAAGAGTCGTCTAAATGAAGCTCTTCGCCTTCCATACATGCATGATANCCATAGTTTGGCGATAGTGTAATGTCATGAAAATTTAAGATATCTCTGAAAATGAAGCACTCCGTTAGTCCGTTGGCAATGCTCGGACGCTTTCTAATTGAATTCAGCGGTTTGCAAAAGCAATATCGTTCATGGCCGGAAATCGAAGTTATCAAAATAAGATAGGAATAAAATTGAGGTATAAATGAACCTGGAGATGCATCGCGAGGGATGCGCAAGATCCATGAAGGTAAGATGGATGAATAGTTCATAGTAGGACGTAGCGGGACGTGACGGAGAGCAGCTCGACCAAAAACCATTGCCATGCTTCCGCGACTCTCCGCCGACCACACTTCTAACGAAACATAAATAAATATTACATATTGATAATATAAATATATAATAATTAAATTTAATTTTATTTAATATATATATTTTTTTAGATTATACTAATCGATGATTTAGTATTTAATGAACTATTCATAATTAATAATAGCACACATGAGTCCTGAGCTTGAATAACAAGAAGAAAGTGTGTCTGTGATAATAGCAAAGAGATAGAGAGAGATATATCTTAATGGGAAAATTGTGATTATAACGATTAGAAACATCAGGATGGCTATTTAGAAGGTTAGAGTAATTTGAGATAGCTTCGCTGATAATACCATATTGATGGCAAATATATTCATTATTGACAATGGCTTCTTAAATAAAATTAGAAATGTGTTTATATTAAGTTTTTTTTTTGATATAAGGAAATTTACATTTCTACAATCATAACAGTGCAATTATCACTCGTCACATTATAATAATGAAACTATCCGATGCAAAATCCATATACAAAAAAAAAAGAAAAACAATTATATTAAATCAAATGAAATGAATAAATATTCAATAAAAGCACGTTTGAGACCAATAAATTGTTAAACATACAAAAAAAAAACTAAAAAATAATCCCCTTCTTATCCTTCTTTATCCTCTCCTCATCCTCAAGCTAAACTGACTGCTTCGCTTCCTGCAGTTCTGAATGCAGCATCATTTTGATATCTGCTTTCATCTTCCACTCCATCTTCAATCTCAGGTTAGTTAGGTGGGTGGAGATATGAGCACCAACCTCAGCAACAACTTGGCAGTGCATTTCCTTCTGTGCAGTAAAAGTAGATGCATCGGATGTGTTAGACGTCCGGCAGACATCATAGGCTGATGTTTGGGACCCCAACTTGTAGACCTTGCCTTTCTTCTTGTTGTTGCCAGCCTTCCTCCAGATGTCGTACTTAGAAGAATCGTGAGATATGCCGAACCACATGTTGACTATTGGTATCGGCTCTCCCTGAGTCTCTAGAAGGCCTCTTACAAAAAATTATGTTAAATGAAAATTAATAACTAAATAAGCTTTGATAGTTATTTGAAATGAATTAAATAATTAATTTTGTGATTTACTTTACATTATGGCTTATTATTTTCTATAATGTATAAGAGGCACGTAATCTAAGAAACTGTAATGGTCCTTATAATGAGAAGCAAGCTGTTAATTTCATTTTGTAGAAGACTAATTAATTTGTAGCCTTTTGGCAATTGCCACTTAAGTTCTCTTTAAGTTTGCAACTGAGTTGAGGCAACACAATCCTGACAAGTAAGCTTAGAACTCAGCTGATAAAGTCTGCCTACATTATGCTAATGAGTTCATCTTAAGCTTGCCTTGACTGGTTTTTCATTAAGTGCTCGTTTGGGGCAAACTATTTGTCGCGCCACGGCTTCGGAATGCTAGATCTATGGTTCGAAAAGTGTGTTGTGACTGCTTCTCAGGATTAATCAGGAGGAAATGCGGTCGAGGGTGGAGATTAATCAGAAGGAAACACAGCTGACCCATGTGTCCTTCATTGTGTTGTGACGAGGCTACCCTCGTGTTACCCCGCTGCATCTTTCTCTCTCAAGTGTCTTGCCTTAATATCCCTCTCTAGCACGATTTTCACGAGGTTGCCTTTCTCTCATGATTCTTTCTCCAACTCCCCTCTCTCTCTCGTGATTCTTACAGATACGACACCTCTCTTTCTCTCCCAATTCTCTAGTTTAACTGTCACGGTGAGTTCTCCTCTCCCTCTCCTCTCTCAGCTCTTCTGCTCAGTTTGGATCATTTGATTCTCCCTTTATACGGCGGTTCCTCTTCGTGCGGTGCTTTTTGATCATTTGTTCCGCCTTTGCTTTAGCATTCTCTACCTCAACACAAATGTTGTGGTTTTTTATTTTGTAAATTCTTATGTGGTCAATAATTTTATGGGTTCTCTGCGTTCTTATACTTTGATGGTTTCAGTTGATGTTGGATTTTATGTTTTTTTTGGAATTTCACATGCAATGTCTTGGAAATAGGTGATGGTTTCAGGTTGTTGTTGAATTTTGGTTTTCAGTTTGCTCTTTTATGTTCTTGATGTTTGCTGAAAATATGTGGTGTTGTTGATTGCACATGCAACGACTTGGAAATAGGGGGTGCTTTTTTGTTGATATTGGATTATGGTTTTCTATTCGCTTTATTATGTTCTTGTTGTGAGTTAAATATATATGTTGGTGTTGATTGCATGTACAATAACTTAGAAATATAAATTATTACTTGGCACATATATGAGTTGTATGTTGGTGTATGGAGGTGATGGATGTGATGTTGTTGATGTGTTGATGTGTTGCATTTTTTTTATTTTGTGGAGGTGTTGGCAGTGGTGTTGTGTGTGGAGGTGTTGATGTGTGGATGTATTTGTGTTGGCGATGTTGTGAATGTATTGGTGTGTGAAAGATTTATTGTGTTGATGTATTTGTGTTGGTGGATGTGTTTGTGTGTGGACGTGGAGGTGCTGGTGCGGGGTGGTTGGTGTGTGGAGGTTGTGGTGTAGGGTGGTTTGTGTGTGAAGGTGGCTGTTCGTGTGTGATTGTGTTTGTGTTGGTGGATGTGGAGGTGCTGGTGTTCGGTGGTTGGCGTGTGGAGGTTGTGTTGTAGGGTGATTTGTGTGTGAATGTTGTGGTTGATGTATGGTTTTGCTTGTGTTGGTGGACGTGCTGGTGTTTGGAGGTGGTGGTGTGTGAAGCTAATGGTAATGGTGTTAAGGATGTGTTGGCGTGTGGAGGTGATAATAATGACGATGTGGATGCGTTGGTGTCTTGTTGTATTGGTGTGTGGAGTCGGTGGTAGTGGTGTTGTGGATGTGTTAGCGTGTGGAGGTGGTGGTAGTGGTGTTGTAAATGTGTTAATGTGTGGAGATGTTAGTGTGTGAGGTGGTGGTGTGGAGTTGTTGGTGTGGAAGACCAGTAGTAATGATACTATAACATTCCTATTTTTTTTGAGTTGTGATAAATATTTTTTTTTGAGTAAAAATTTATGTTGATTAATTTTTTTCATGCTAGTAATAAAATGATTAAGACGAAAGAGGTCAGTTCATCTGCAATGTGGGATAACGATACAAATATAATATTTTGTGACATTTACCTTAAAGAGGTTGGCCTGGGAGTTAAGCTGACAATCTTTTTAAATAAAAAAGGCTGGCATTGAGCGATTTCCACATCAAGTAAATATTATTTGGTCAATGATGAATTTCTATTACAACGGGGTATCTGAATCTTTATCTTGATACGAGATATCACATATCTGACTTTGAGAGAGCTATTAATGTCATGCAACAAGAGAGAAATGTTCAACAAGAGACACTTTTCCTTGCTCGGCAAAGTCATGGGTGATGAGATGATTTTGATTATCTAAATTTTTTTATTCGATTTAAAAAAAAAATAAAAACACAATTTAAAATATTTAGTCATTGTTTTAAACGGTGACTTTCAAAGCATGCGCCTCTCACTCACAACAATAATAATAAAAAAAAAAAAAACAACCAACCTTCTCCCGCCAAACAATGACATTATCATAAGTCGCCTAAATATAATATATATAACAAACAAAATCACCCCATATAATTTATATACGGAGCAAAAAGCCTCCTCCTCCTCCTCCTCCTCCTCCAATGTCCTAAAACCTTATCCCTTCTTCCCGCTCTCCCCCCCATGCTGCNCGGTGGTGGAAGCGTTGGAGAGGGTTATGGTTGGGAGGACGAGCGTGGTGGTGGCGCATCGTTTGGGTACGGTTAGGAACTGCGACTTGATTGCGGTGATGGATAAGGGGAGGTTGGTGGAGAAGGGAAGCCATGCGGCGCTTATGGGGAAGGGGGAGACGGGAATGTATTGGGGATTGGTTAGGCTGCAGCATGGGGGGGAGAGCGGGAAGAAGGGATAAGGTTTTAGGACATTGGAGGAGGGGGATGATAATGCTTTTAGCTCCGTATATAAATTATATGGGGTGATTTTGTTCGTAATATGTATTTTTTTTATGCGACTTAAGATATTGGCATTGTTTGGCGGGAGAAGGTTGGTTGTTACTATTATTATTATGATTATTGTGAGTGAGAGGCGCATGCTTAGAAAATGATTAGTCACCGTTTAAAACAATGGCTAAATATTTTAAATTGTGTTTTTGATTTTTTTTTTAAATCTAATAAAAAAAATTAGATAATCAAAATCATCTCATCACCCATGACTTTGAAGAGCAAAGAAAAGTGTCTCTTGTTGAACATTTTTCTATTGTTGCATGACATTGATTGTTCTCTCAAAGTCAGCCAACCTTTTTTATTTAAAAAGATTGTCAGCTTGACTCCCAGACTGACCTTTTTGAGGTAAGTGTCACAAAATATTATATTTGTATTGTTATCCTACATTGCAGATGAACTGGCCTCTTTCGTCTTAATCATTTTATTATTGGCATGAAAAAAATTAACCAACATGAAATTTTACTCAAAAAAATATTTTTCACAACTCAAAAAAATAGGAATGTTATAGTATCATCACTATTGGCCTTCCACACCACCACCTCACACACCAACACCTCCACACATTAACACGTTACAACACTACTACCACCACCTCCACACACCAACACATCCACAAAACCACTACCACAGACTCCACACACCAATATAGCAAGACACCAACGCATCCACATCATCATTATTATCACCTCCACAAAGTCAACACATTCTTAACACCATTACCATTAGCTTCGCACACCACCACCTCCAAACACCAGCACGACCACCAACACAAGCAAAACCATACATCAACCACAACCTTCACACACAAATCACCCTACATCACAACCTCCACACACCAACCACCCAACACCAGCACCTCCACATCCACCAACACAAACACAATCCGCCACCTTCACACACAAACCATTGTACACTACAACCTCCACACACCAACCACCCTGCACCAGCACCTCCACATCCACACACAAACACATCCACCAACACAAATACATCAACACAATAAAATTTTCACACACTAATACATTCACAACACCACCAACACAAATACATCCACACATCAACACCTCCACACACAACGCCACTGCCACCACCTCCACAAAAAAAATGCAACACACCAAAACATCAACAACATCACATCCATCACCTCCACACACCAACATACGACTCATATATGTGCCAAGTAATGATTTATATTTCAAAGTTATTGCACTTGCAATCAACACCATCATATATATTTAACTCACAACAAGAACATAATAGAGCAATAGAAAACCATTATCCAATATCAACAAAAAAGAACCCCCTATTTCCAAGTCATTGCACGTGCAATCAACAACACCACATATTTTCAGCCAACATCAAGAACATAAAAGAGCAAACTAAAAACCAAAATCCAACAACAACCGAAACCATCACCTATTTCTAAGACATTGCATGTGAAATTCCAAAAAAACATAAAATCCAACATCAACTGAAACCATCAAAGTATAAGAACGCAGAGAACCCATAAAATTCTTTACCACATAAGCATTTACAAAATAAAAAACCACAACACTTGTGTTGAGGCAGAGAATACTAAAGCAAAGGCGAAACAAATGATAAAAAAGCATCGCATGAAGAGGAACCACCATATAAAGGGAGAATCAAATGATCCAAATAGAGCAGAAGAGCTGAGAGAGGAGAGGGAGAGGAGAACTCACCGTAACAGTTAAACTAGAGAATTGGGAGAGAAAGAGAGGGTATCGTATCTGTAAGAATCACGAGAGAGAGAGAGAGAGGGGAGTTAGAGAAAGAATCATGAGAGAAAGGCAACCTCATGAAAATCGTGCGACAGAGGGATATTAGGGCAAAGCTCATGAGAGAGAAAAATGCAGCGGGCTAACACGAGGTTAGCCTCGTCACAACATAACGAACGAACATGGGTCAGTTGCATTTCCTCCTGATTAATCTCCACCCTCGGCCGCGTTTCCTCCTAATTAATCCCGAGAAGCAGTCGCACCACATTTTTTGAACCACAGACCCAGCATTTCTGTTATTTTGACCCCCAATTAATGAACTAAGGTAAAAGGGCAATTTTGTAATATGACACTGCCACCTACCACATCTCACCTACCGGCCACCTACCGGCCACCTACCACCCACCTACCTCCCACCTACCNCGATTCCGGGGAAGTGGTCGAAACCGGATCTCATGAAGAACTCATCGCCGACCCCAACAGTCACTATTCTGCTCTCATTCGAGCGCAGCGGTGCCAGCCGGCCGAGGATCACGAATATTTGGGCAGGTGAGTCAATATCTATATTTTTTCTTCTTTTGTGATTTTTTTTTTCATGATGGTCAAATCATCATCAGCAATAATTTGCAAAATGATGAAGCTGAATAAGTGATAATATGATATTTAATTGACTCGATATAACTAGCTTAATTACTAATTAATTGCAATTGGTTGACAGAATAAATTTTGTGAAAACTTGAAAGTGGATTTTTTTTTTTTTCTCATTTAAACGGACATGATTATTTATTATTAGGGCTGTCAATTTTGTTTCTTGTTAGCAAATAACTCGTGTTTGGCTCATTTGTTTGAACAAATTTTTAAGCTCAAAATTTAAAAAAGCCGAACACGAACAAAAGTTTGTTCGCTCGTATTCACATGTTCGACTCGAATTGACTCGAGAATACACACACACACATACATACATAATAAATATTCATAAAATTAAATATTATAATAATTTTATTCTTGATATTTGTTTGGAATTAAATTATTGATACAAATAGTTCTTTTTTAATATATTCTTTTAATTTTATTTTAAAAATTAATTATTATAATAATTTTATATTATGATGAATCAATTTTGAACCAAACATGAGTCAAACACGAACATAAATAAATTTTTGTACTCGAACACAAAAATACTGTTCACGGGTCATTTCAAACATGAGCCAATTTCGAAGGAGCCGAACATGAGTCTAACCCGAGCTCAGCTCTTTTACAGCTTTATTTATTATTAAATGCTTATTCCATCACAAGGGTAATCGTGTAGTAATAATTTGCAAATTTATTAAACCTTAAATAATTAACAATACTCATTAAATTTCTGCTATCTAATCACTATTTTATTGCATGTACTTAGTTACAGTAGCTGATTACGATCTAATTATTCAGCAGCCGCAGCATGAGCCGGCGATTCTCCATATCAAGCTCAACCAAATCACTCGGCGAAATGGAAGAATTGAATGAGGGGAATGACAAGTCAGGGCGGAGTCCGTCGCGGTCAGTCCCTTCCCTGCGTCGATTGCTGATGATGAACGCGCCGGAATGGGGACACGCTTTGCTCGGCGGCACTGGAGCTATTCTGTTCGGCGCCGTTCAGCCGGCTTATTCATATGCTCTCAGCAGCATGTTGATGGTTTATTTTATTAAGGATCATGAAGAGATGAAGGAGAAGATTAGGACTTATGCACTTATTTTTGTGGGATTGTCTGTATTCTCTTTTGTGGTTAATGTGGTGCAGCATTATCATTTGGGAGTCATGGGGGAATGCTTGACTAAAAGGGTGAGGGAAAGGATGCTGGCTAAGATTCTTACTTTTGAGGTGGGTTGGTTTGATCAAGAAGATAATTCTTCCGGCGCTATTTGCTCCCGTTTGGCTAAGGACGCTGCAGTGGTGAGTACACTTAAACTTACTTTCGTAGTTCACAAATTAATTATCTCATAGTTAGGGTGTTTGGGGAAAATGTATGGTGCCCCAACACATTTTTTCCTTGTTTATTTTTTTAAAAGCTGCAGCTAAAAATTATGTTTGACAACTAATCTAGGTAAGAGTCACTTTTAGGCGATTGCAGCTTATTAAAAAATAGTTGTTAAACTGTTGAAAAATAATTTGATGTTCAAAAAACAACGGTGACATTACAGTTTTTTGAAAAAGTCAAACCGTAGTTAAAAATCTACCACTACACATAGTCATGATAGTGTGAAAATGTAAATTTCAATGACAATTTTTTGAAAAAACCAACAAAACTTAGTTTATCCAAATCAATAAAACTGCGGCACACTATCACACTGTCAAAACACTGCCGCCCCAAACGAATCCTAGTCTATAACTGCCCTAAATAGATTTTTAGTCTTAATTATCAATTAATTACCGTGTTTAATTAGGTAATTATTGTAGCAAGACAAAATTTATACATTTAGCACTCATACTAACATGCATAATAAATATTACCTAGTAGATATATAAATAAGATCATCAGAGTAAAATTTTAATAGACACACACATACATAAGAAAGAGTTAAGGGGTATATATGTAAATAATTATTGTTATTTAATATGCAGGTGCGGTCACTGGTAGGAGATCGAATGTCGCTTATAATCCAAGCACTAACAGCAGTAACAGTGGCGTTCGCGATGGGCGTGATAATCGCATGGCGTCTGGCCATCATCATCATCGCCACACAGCCTCTGATAATCACCTGCTTCTACGCCCGCCGGGTCCTGCTCAAGAACATCTCCGGAAAATCCATCAAATCCCAATCCGAGAGCAGCAAACTGGCCGCCGAAGCCGTCAACAATCTCCGCACCATCACCTCCTTCTCCTCCCAACCCCGCATCCTCCGCCTCTTCAATCTCTCCCAATCCAACCCTCGCCGCCACTCCCTCCGCCAATCCTATCTCGCCGGCTTAGGCCTCGCCCTCTCCCAATCCCTCAACATCTGCACATGGGCCCTCGATTTCTGGTACGGCGGCATCCTTGTCCGACAAGGACTCATTTCCTCCAAAGCCCTCCTTCAAACCTTCGTCATCGTCGTCAGCACCGGCCGCGTCATCGCCGATGCCGGAAGCACCACCACCGATCTCGCCAAAGGATCCCATTCCGTCGCTTCCGTCTTCTCCATCCTCGACCGCTTCTCAGCCATCGAGCCCGATGACCCCGATGGCTGCCACCAACCCAATTTGTCCTTAACCGGATCGATCGAATTCCGCGGCGTCGATTTTGCCTACCCCGCGAGGCCCGACGTCCCGATTCTCCACCGCTTTTCTCTCGCCATTCAAGCCGGGAAATCAACCGCCCTCGTCGGGCCCAGCGGCTCCGGCAAATCCACCATCATATCCCTCGTCGAGCGATTCTATGATGCCACAGCCGGACACATATGCGTGGACGGGAGAGATATCCGATCTTACAACCTCCGTGCATTGCGTCGACAGATCGCGTTGGTCGGACAGGAGCCGGCCATGTTCGCCGGCACGATTCGGGAGAACATAACGTACGGGCTAGACGGAGCGGTGACAAGCGAAGCGGAGGCTGCGGCGAGAGTCGCCAATGCGCACGATTTTATAAGCGGGTTGAAGGATGGGTACGAGACGTGGTGTGGGGAGAGGGGGATTCAGCTGTCGGGAGGGCAGAAGCAGAGAATAGCGATAGCGAGGGCGGTGCTGCGGAATCCGAAGATCTTGTTGTTGGATGAGGCGACGAGCGCTCTGGATGGGAAATCGGAGAAGGTGGTGGTGGAGGCGTTGGAGAGGGTTATGGTTGGGAGGACGAGCGTGGTGGTGGCGCATCGGTTGGGTACGGTTAGGAACTGCGACTTGATTGCGGTGATGGATAAGGGGAGATTGGTGGAGAAGGGAAGCCATGCGGCCCTTATGGGGAAGGGGGAGACGGGAATGTATTGGGGATTGGTTAGGCTGCAGCATGGGGGGGAGAGCGGGAAGNTGACTTGATTGCGGTGATGGATAAGGGGAGATTGGTGGAGAAGGGAAGCCATGCGGCGCTTATGGGGAAGGGGGAAACGGGAATGTATTGGGGATTGGTTAGGCTGCAGCATGGGGGGGAGAGCGGGAAGAAGGGATAAGGTTTTAGGACATTGGAGGAGGAGGAGGAGGAGGAGGATGATGCTTTTTGCTCCGTATATAAATTACATGGGGTGATTTTGTTTGTAATGTGTATTATATTTATGCGACTTATGATAATGGCATTGTTTGGCGGGAGAAGGTTGGTTGTTTTTTTTTATTATTATTGTTGTGAGTAAAAGGCGCATGCTTTGAAAGTCACCGTTTAAAACAATGGCTAAATATTTTAAATTGTGTTTTTATTTTCTTTTAAATCGAATAAAAAAATTTAGATAATCAAAATCATCTCATCACCCATGACTTTGTCGAGCAAGGAAATGTGTCTCTTGTTGAACATTTCTCTCTTGTTGCATGACATTAATTGCTCTCTCAAAGTCAGATATGTGATATCCGGTATCAAGATAGAGACTCAGATACCCCCGTTGTAATAGAAATTAATCATTGACCAAATAATATTTACCTGATGTGAAAACCGCTCAATGCCAGCCTTTTTTATTTAAAAAGATTGTCAGCTTAACTCCCAGGCCAACCTCTTTAAGGTAAATGTCATAAAATATTATATTTGTATCGTTATCCCACATTTCAGATGAACTGACCTCTTTCGTCTTAATCATTTTATTACTAGTATGAAAAAAATTAATCAACATAAATTTTTACTCAAAAAAATATTTATCACAACTCAAAAAAAAAATAGGAATGTTATAGTATCATTACTACTGGTCTTCCACACCACCACCTCACACACCAACATCTCCACACATTAACACATTTACAACACCACTACCACCACCTCCACACGCTAACACATCCACAACACCACTACCACCACCTCCACACGCTAACACATCCACAACACCACTACCACCGACTCCACGCACCAATACAACAAGACACCAACCCATCCACATCATCATTATTATCACCTCCACACGCCAACACATTCTTAACACCATTACCATTAGCTTCACACACCACCACCTCCAAACACCAGCACGTCCACCAACACAAGCAAAACCATACATCAACCACAACATTCACACACAAATCACCCTACAACACAACCTCCACACACCAATCACCCAACACCAGCACCTCTACATCCACCAACACAAACACAATCACACACGAACCGCCACCTTCACACACAAACCACCCTACACCACAACCTCCACACACCAACCACCCTGCACCAGCACCTCCACGTCCACACACAAACACATCCACCAACACAAATACATCAACACAATAAATCTTTCACACACCAATACATTCACAACACCACCAACACAAATACATCCACACATCAGTACCTCCACACACAACACCACTGCCAACACCTCCACAAAATAAAAAAAAAATGCAGCACACCAACACATCAACAACATCACATCCATCACCTCCACACACCAACATACAACTCATATATGCGTCAAGTAATAAATATTTCTAAGTTATTGTACATGCAATCAACACCAACATATATATTTGACTCACAACAAGAACATAATAGAGCGAATAGAAAACCATAATCCAATATAAAAAAAAGCACCCCCTATTTCCAAGTCATTGCATGTGCAATTAACAACACCACATATTTTCAGCAAACATCAAGAACATAAAAGAGCAAACTGAAAACCAAAATCCAACAGCAACCTGAAACCATCACCTATTTCCAAGACATTGCATGTGAAATTCCAAAAAAAAAACTTAAAATCCAACATCAACTGAAACCATCAAAGTATAAGAACGCAGAGAACCCATAAAATATTTGACCACATAAAAATTTTCAAAATAAAAAACCACAACATTTGTGTTGAGGTAGAGAATACTAAAGCAAAGGCGGAACAAATGATCAAAAAGCACCGCACGAAGAGGAACCACCATATAAAGGAAGAATCAAATGATCCAAACTGAGCAGAAGAGCTGAGAGAGGAGAGGGAGAGGAGAACTCACCGTAACAGTTAAACTAGAGAATTGGGAGAGAAAGAGAGGGTGCCGTATCTGTAAGAATCACGAGAGAGAGAGAGAGAGGGGAGTTGGAGAAAGAATCATGAGAGAAAGGCAACCTCATGAAAATCGTGCAAGAGAGGGATATTAGGGCAAGACACTTGAGAGAGAAAGATGCAGCGGGGTAACACGAGGGTAGCCTCGTTACTACACAATGAAGGAACATGGGTCAGCTGTGTTTCCTTCTGATTAATCTCCACCCTCGACCGCGTTTCCTCCTGATTAATCCCTAGAAGCAGTCACATCACACTTTTCGAACCATAGACCCATCATTCCGAAGCCGTGGCGCGACAAATAGTTTGCCCCAAACGAGCACTCAATGAAAAACTAGTCAAGCCAAGCTTAAGATGAACTCATTAGCATAATGTAGGCGGACTTTATCAGCTAAGTTCTAAGCTTACTTATCAGGATTGTGTTGCCTCAACTCAGTTGCAAACTTAAAGAGAACTTAAGTAGCAATTGCCAAAAGGCTAGAAATTAATTAGTCTTCTACAAAATGAAATTAACAGCTTGCTTCTGATTATAAGGACCATTACAATTTCTTAGATTACGTGCCTCTTATACATTATAGAAAATAATAAGCCATAATGTAAAGTAAATCACAAAATTAATTATTTAATTCATTTCAAATAACTATCAAAGCTTATTTAGTCATTAATTTTCATTTAACATAATTTTTTGTAAGAGGCCTCTAGAGGCTCAGGGAGAGCCGATACCAATAGTCAGCCTATGGTTCGACATATCTCACGATTCTTCTGAGTACGACATACGGAGGGAGGCTAGCAACGACAAGAAGAAAGGCAAGGTCTATAAGTTGGGGTCCCAAGCATCAGCCTATGATGTCTGTCGGACATCTAACACATCCGATGCATCTACTTTTACTGCACAGAAGGAAATGCATCACCAAGTTGTTGCTGAGGTTGATGCTTAGATCTCCACCCACCCAGCTAACCTGAGATCGAAGATGGAGTGGAAGATGAAAGTAGATTTTAAAACGATGCTGCATTCAGAATTGCAGGAAGGGAAGCAGTCAGTTTAGCTTGAGGATGAGGAGAAGATAAAGAAGGATAAGAGGGGATTATTGTTTAGTTTTTTTTTTTTTTTTTTTATGTTTAACAATTTATTGGTTCCAAACGTGTTTTTATTGAATATTTATTCATTTCATTTGATTTAATATAATTGTTTTTCTTTTATTTTTGTATATGGATTTTGCATCAGATAGTTTCATTATTATAATGTGACGAGTGATAATTGCACTGTTATCATTGTAGAAATGTAAATTTCCTTCTAAATAGCCATCCGGATGTTTCTAATCATTATAATCACATTTTTCCTATTAAGATATATCTCTCTCTATCTCTTTGCTATTATCACAGACACACTTTCTTCTTGTTATTCAAGCTCAGGACTCATGTGTACTATTATTAATTTCTGCCTGCATAATAATTAGAATATTTTATATTTGATTTATGATGATGACATAATGAATGCATGTTAAATTATAAGTTATTTATTAAGCATTTTAATAAAATACAGATTAATGATGAATAGTTCATTAAGTACTAAATCATCGATTAGTATAATCTAAAAAATATATATATTAAATAAAATTAAATTTAGTTATTATATATTTATATTATCAATATGTAATATTTATTTCCGTTTCGTTAGAAGTGTGGTCGGCGGAGAGTCGCGGAAGCATGGCAATGGTTTTTGGTCGAGCTGCTCTCCGTCACGTCCCGCTACGTCCTACTATGAACTATTCATCCATCTTACCTTCATGGATCTTGCGCATCCCTCGCGATGCATCTCCAGGTTCATTTATACCTCAATTTTATTCCGATCTTATTTTGATAACTTTGATTTCCGGCCATGAACGATATTGCTTTTGCAAACCGCTGAATTCAATTAGACACTGTCCGAGCATTGCCAAGGGACTAACGGAGTGCTTCATTTTCAGAGATATCTTAAATTTGCATGACATTACACTATCGCCAAACTATGTAAGAATTGATTCTAGGGTTGTTGAATGAGCTAGTTTACAGTTGTAAATAATAATGAAAACGATTTTGATGGAATATTATGTGAAGGTGTTGATGTTTCCATTATAGATTTGTATTGTTATGTGCGCTGAGATGACGGGGGTGATGATGGCATACGCCGCAATATGTGAATGTATTTTCGGTTTGAACAGAGTCTATAGCAAGTCTTTAGTGGGGTATTTACTCTTTATTCGGAGCCTATTCCTGCACTATTCGTCTCAAGAGGGTAATGGTGGTGTTGGGTGAGTTCCGTCGTATGTTGCGCCACAATCTGAGATTCAGGGGATCTACATGCTTGTTTGGTGCGGCTCTGTCATTCAGGCACTGCAGATTCTTGCCTACTGGCGCCCAATCATCTTCTTGCAAGTCGAGATTCATGGGATCCATGTGCGTGTCTCGCACATCACTTTTCTTTGTGGTTTCATTCTTTCATCGGCACATTTCTAATACAGTGGACGCTTTACTTAACTTTATTAGAACTTTGTATCCGTGCTAGACCAATATTTTTTATTTTTATTTTTATTCTTTTCTTCTGATGGATTGGAAACCCATTGAAATCCAAGATGAATCAAAACATACAAAATTTTAATGGATCTTGAAGGACATTAGAAGTTAGTTAATTTGGGTTTTTTTGTGTTTATAAATAGGACTATTGAGACATATATCAACAACAACAACAAAAAGCCTTTATCCCACTTAGTGGGGTCGGCTTCATGAATCCTTTTTCTCCNGAAACATACAAAATTTTAATGGATCTTGAAGGACATTAGAAGTTGGTTAATTTGGATTTTTTTGTGTTTATAAATAGGACTATTGAGGCATATATCAACAACAACAACAAAAAGCCTTTATCCCACTTAGTGGGGTCGGCTTCATGAATCCTTTTTCTCCATTGTATCCTATCGAGTGTCATTTTTTCATTTAATTCCAATAGAATATGATTATTTTTTATGCAATATGCCCAAATCTTTTTAGGTCCATTTTTGCCTTTCTTAACATAAGTTGATTTTAAAACATTTACTATCCTAACCGTATCATCAGATGGTCGACTTTTAATGTGACTAATACATCTAAGACGGCTCTCTTTAATCTTGTCTGCAACTGGATCTACACCAATTTTTTCACGGATAGATTCGTTTCACATTTTATCTCCAAGTGTCAAGCTACTCATCCACCTAAGAATTATCATCTCCGCAACACTTAACTTTGTTTTATGCTTCTCTTTTAAGGGCCAACATTCTGCGCAATAAAGCATATATATTAAAAAAAACCTAATGTGAGTTAAATTTTGTTTTCTCCCAATTATTTCATGTGTTGTTGGATGTCGATTCTTGGNGCTCATCCACCTAAGCATTATCATCTCCGCAACACTTAACTTTGTTTTATGCTTCTCTTTTAAGGGCCAACATTCTTCGCAATAAAGCATATATATTAAAAAAACCTAATGTGAGTTAAATTTTGTTTTCTCCCAATTATTTCATGTGTTGTTGGATGTCGATTCTTGGGATTGTCTGCAACTTTTGATGGCAAATTTGAAATTTTGAAGAGATAGTGACATAGGGCTCTAAAAGGCCCCCCTAATGTGTGGTGCTGAACACGCGGGCAGAAACCCTGCGAACTATCATGTAGACAGGAAGCGAGATCGCGAAATTTTGTCATCCGGGAAGATGTATTGCAAGTCTGTCACACTCATCTTCATTTGTGAAGTGTTTTATGGATTCTTCTTGCCTTCTCACCCCCTTTATCTTTTGTGTAGAAGTTTCTTGGGAGTCTATAAATTGCTGTCCTTTGTGCGTGGGAGTCAGTTCTTGTTGTGTTTGCTTTTAAATCTTATGTGTGGAGATCTTTTCTCTGTTTCAATGTTGTATCCGAGGAGGTGGTGGTGCTCCGACTGTATACTACTTTGTAATGGTGTTGTATCCTTTTTTTTTTCTTCCCCAATCATTCTCCTCCCCTCATTTAGCTGCGGGCATGTCCCTTCCTTCATTTCCTGCACTCAACTGCCTTATACCTGCAACTTTACCTTGCTGCCCAACCATCNTGTGACATAGGGCTCTAAAAGGCCCCCCTAATGTGTGGTGCTGAACACGCGGGCAGAAACCCTTCGAACTATCATGTATACAGGAAGCGAGATCGCGAAATTTTGTCATCCGGGAAGATGTATTGCAAGTCTATCGCACTCTTCTTCATTTGTGAAGTATTTTATGGATTCTTCTTGCCTTCTCACGCCCTTTATCTTTTGTGTAGAAGTTTCTTGGGAGTTTATAAATTGCTGTCCTTTGTGCGTGGGAGTCAGTTCTTGTTGTGTTTGCTTTTAAATCTTATGTGTGGAGATCTTTTCTCTGTTTCAATGTTGTATCCGAGGAGGTGGTGGTGCTCCGACTGTATACTACTTTGTAATGGTGTTGTATCCTTTTTTTTTTCTTCCCCAATCATTCTCCTCCCCTCATTTAGCTGCGGGCATGTCCCTTCCTTCATTTCCTGCACTCAACTGCCTTATACCTGCAACTTTACCTTGCTGCCCAACCATCTTCCCCCCTTCCTAGCACTCCCAATCGACTACCACTTTCCTTGCTGTCCATCTCTTTCAAACCACCCTCCGCCTGCCGCCAGTCACCTACCATATTTGCTGTCTCTGCAATTCTGCACTTTTCCTCTAGCTGCCACCACCCCTCCGCAAGCTATCCGACCCATCTCGTTGGTCTCCATCACCCTTGGAATACACATGAGATGTGTTGCTCGTGTCATTTCATGTTTCATGTTATTATTTATCATTTATGTTGTAACCCTATTTTAATATTAATGAAAATTTTCTTTTTTATTTCCAGTGTTTTTCCTACTAGTTCCAGTATCAGATAGTTTCCTTGTTCTAGCATAAGACCAAAAATATTTTTATTTTTCATTAACATCCTAGCTCTTTTTGCTCAAAGAGTTGAGTGATTGATATGTGTGTGATTAGGATTTCATTAAGTTTGATACTCGATGGCTTTCTTTTTGTTGATATAATTTCTAGTTGCTATAGAAGTTTATATTGATAATCATATATTTTTTTTTGCCTATTTTCATACTTTGGTGACTTTTAAATTATTGTTTGGAAGGAATGAAGCGTATTTTGTTAGTTGATATAAAAAAGCGATTGATTGTTGCTTAAATTGATAGTTACAAAAGAACCAATAATGAGTTTTTGTTTATTTCTTTCAACATTTTATTCTAAGTTTAATGTGAACTACAAGATCCAAAAATATTTTACAATAACGAGGTAGGTTCAAAAGATTTGCGTTGACTCTATCTTGAAATTTCTCATGACCTGCTAACATTCTTCCTTGTTAACAAATATTTCATTTGACGATATCCTTCTTGATTGCATCCGAAAAATTTATTGAGCCAACCAAGGTCATATTAGTGTTAACTCAAATAACGATAGGAAAATCAAATATTTTTAGTGAAACTCAAATATGGACTTACAAACAACCTACTCGAATAGGAAATAAAAACAATTGTGACACACAAAATTGAAAGTAGCAACTAATGCGATATAAACGGTCAAAGAGGGTAGATTTGGGGTGGTACTGGTGGCCTGTGAGGGTTTGGAAGGTGGCACGGGGGTGGAAATGACAGTTGACCAGCAAAAAATACCAAGACAACGGTTTTACCTCGGCCGAACAACTAGTAGAGAACTGGGGGACGACGTGTGAGGGCTATCCGTGTTGATGGCAGCAAGGGGGAAGGATGTCTGCGGCGAATGGGAGGAGTTGCGACAATGGCAGGAGGTTGGAATGATAAAAATAGTTGGCCAAGTGGCTGGAGCAATAAAAGACGACCAAGATCAGCTATTTCCAAGCGGTGGCAGTGAGTGGGAATGACGTCGACAGTGGCGGGGAAGGCGTGGGACTGCGGCACAACAAAAGGAGAATTGTCTTGAGGGTCCGACAATGAGAAGGATGGCTGGACGATGAGGAACTGCAGAAATAACAACAAAATGACTATTTTCGAGGCAGCTACAACTAGGAAGAAAGCGTGTTAGCAAAGCGAGAGGAGTGCAAAAATGGATTGAGAAGATAATTACCACATGGAGGCCAAGATATGGTCGAAGCACTACATGAAACCTTAGGATACAACCCTTGAAGGGAAGGATAGGCACCGACGACTTTTCTAATACAAAAGACACAAAAACTAACCCTAGAACAACAAAAAATGTAAATATATAATAATATGATGAATCAGATTGGGCTCGAGGGCCGACCGTCTTCACTACACAGAAAAATTTGGATCGCTTCGGTCCAGGTGAGCAGCAGGTGCTTGCTTGGTCGCGGGACCACCCTAAAATTCCCTATAGTCGGCTATCATTCTTCCTTTTTAACGGGCATTCCATCTGATGATATCCTTCTTGTCCGCTTTCGAAATATTTCATTGAACCAACCAAACACGGCTCAAAATGTCTTTTTTAACACTTATCATAAACTAACTTCTCTAATTGAATCTTCTTCTGCTTGCTACCAAACCTGAATCTCTTGCTCTGCAAATGTGCCCTCTTATCAAACTTTCATGCTTGTTTGTTTTTGGTTTTTAGGGTTGTAAGTGAAGCAGTGCACTCAATGANTTTTGGTTTTTACGGTTGTAAGTGAAGCAGTGCACTCAATGAATAACTCGAACTCGCCTCAATTAAAACTTGATCATGCTCGTTCAAATTAGTAAATAAATAAGCTTGAGCAATTTTTAAAAGCTCAGAGCCTAAATAAAATAAACATGAATATAGTTGAATTTGTTCATTTATGTTCACGAGTGAACTCGTTTGTTGTTCAATAAGTAACTCATTAAATACTCGATATTAAGTTCGTTTGATGATAACTCTTATTATATACGATATATTATTTAATTAAAATTTAATTTAATAGAATTTCTTTAATTATAGATTTGATTTTTTAAAGTTTAGGTGTTAGATTTGAAAATACTTAAGACTCATGTGGTACGTATGAAATGTTCTTTAAAATTAACTTTAAACCCGTTCAAACCTCACTTTCTTTTGGCATCTTGCAGTTTCATATCTTTTGGTATTGCTCGAAACATACGAAGCTCTAAGTTGTTAGTGCATGCAAGCATCGAAGGTAACAATGAGATCGCGCAAGCATCGAAGGTAACAATGAGATCGCGATGTGCAGGGATTTCTAAATCTCTAGTCTCTCGTATAACTCCTTTTTCCATTTTGCTCATAAATTCTACCTGATTAAAAAATGATGTAAAGAAAGTGCAGTGCAATCATTGTAAGTTATATATGATAAAAAATAAAGATGATGCAACAACTCAATATCATAGACATCTACAAAATTGTTAAAAAAGGTTAGAAAAATAACGTGTATAGCACTATGAGAAAACCAACATCTATATCTAAATGTGGGAGTTGGGTGTAAACTTGGAAGTATGATCATACTAAAATATGAGAGATTACATCCCATATGATCATGGTTCATGAGTTACCTTTTACATAGTTTATAATCAATAAATTAGTAGGTGAGATCGGATTTGTAAATTTATTTGTTGAATTTTTATATGTAAATCTAGATAATCATTTGAATTTTTAGCTCGTTTAATTATACGTTCACTTGTCATGAACAAATCAAGTTTTAACATTGAAAAATTTAAACAAGTAAAGCTTGAACAATATATGAAAGCTCGACATAAGCAAAAGCCGAACATAAACAACTTATAATTATATCAAGCCAAGTCCGAACTTTGATACTCGACTCAATTGCAACCCTAATGGTTTCCAACGTTATTTGAAATAGTTCAGTTTATTTTCAATTCTTTCAATTCTTTCAATTCTCTGGCTCTTTCAAGTAAAAGAAAGCATTCATTTATGTCAAAAGACGCTAATGCTAATGTCTCGCTGAAGTTTGTGACACTTTTCCTTCAGGGTGCTGACGTAGTGAGAGGCATTTCGGGATAGGGAGGTGTACTTTGCTTCAGTCATGAATCTGTAGATTAGGTTGAATAACTTGTCGTACAATGATAATTTAGCTGATGCTTGAATCAACCAATTCTTAAATACTTCTATAAAGTCATCCCACCGAATCAATGTAAGTGGTGTTAGCCCAAGCTTTTTCCTGTTTTGTGTTTGTCACCATTTTTTTGCTTCACCTTCTAAGCATGAAAATGGTTGATATCACTCTTCTGTTGTCTAAACAAATCATACCATCCAAATTTTTTTCATTTATAATAATCAGTAATGGTTGGATTACTAACTACTTTAAATGCATTTGGCCTGAATTGTCTGAAATATTCTGAGATGCTGATCAACTTTTGTGCTGAATTTAGATTTTTGCCTACTATTTGTGGATGATTTTTCAAAAGAGGTTATTTTATCCACTACATGAGAGATCAAATTAACGATATCCTACAACTCGTTGGCTTGAGACTTCATATTAGCTCTATTTTGTGCTCCACTTATGTTAGAGTTATCCACAACTTGCATTTCTGATTCATTAGTTGACTTGAATGATTGATCATTGATTTTTTCTGACACTTCTTCAGATATATTTATTTGTAATTGCACAATTTTAGTTATTTAATATAATTTATCCTTTAATACTTACATTATGCACAAATTACTTCCTAATATCTTATATTGACTATCCAAATTAAATTGACCTATAAATCTATTTTAATTAACTTAATTTTAATCTCATTCCTACTTCCTTTAAATTAATCATGCTTCCATTATCGATTTTAACTTCAACATTGGCTCTTATACTACTTTCAATCACACAACAATCAACTTCTCCTTAGGTCAACCTACAATATAATAGAGAAGGACGCTTCGTTAGGATTTAGTTTTAATCAACACTCATCCTAAATCATGCTCTTTAGGATTAGAAGAGTAGCAAATTAATCTTATTAAATTATTACAAATACCTACAATAAAATCTTTGATATCAAATATAAGCAGGAAAGCATGCATAAATAAATCCTCATATTAAAATACAAAGCTTTTATATTACTCAAATATATAAAATTTTATGTACCCCAAATGCCTTTTATAATAACCCAAAATCTTAACATTCAAAAGCGATATAAAAGGTATATCACATGGTTAATTGTCCACATGTTTCTTACCCTTACTTAAAACATAAAATAAAATTAGTAATTTTGACTCAGTGATATAACCAATAATAAATTAAAATTCAATATCTAAAAAATGTGCATGCTGGTCAGTGACTAACATGAGTAACAACTATAATATAACAAACATGCTTAAAAGTATAAAAAAATATGATTTAAATGCAGTACATGAAGCAATGATCAGAAATAATAAAACTATTACTGGGAATTCTTTCATTCACTGTATTGTGCAATGTATCATATTCGTTTATTTTACTTTTATGCTTATTCTTATTCTCAGCCCTCTTTGTCATAGAAATGTCACAATGTATACATATGATGCTATTTGCAGTTTCCATTGTTTGATTCTATTATGTTCTAATATATTAGGAATATCACTTGATCTTGATAAGCTTAAGGTGTGTAGAGGCTAGCAACACCTGCCAATATTGATGTTATTTGCAGTTTCCATTGTTTGATTTCTTTTATGGGCTATTCATTAAAGGATTTATCATTATCATTCTACCAATTACTAATTATATTGAAAAAGAATCAGGAAGATGGAATTTGCTATTAATTTTTTTTTTACATTGAAGAACGACTTACTATTGTTCTTGTATCACAATTACCAGAATTTAATAAGGTTTTAGAGGTTTCTTGTGATGTTTTTAATCTAGGAATTAGGGGAGTGTTGATTCAAGTTGGACATTGCATTGTTTGTTTTAGTGAGAAGTCAAATGATGCAAAAGATAAATACTCTAATTATGATATAGAATTTTATGCGATTATATAATGGTTTTGATATTGAATGCGTAATTGTTTTCCTAGGAGTTTGTTGTATATTTGGATTGTCAATTGAAACTCTATAAAGAAAGTTGGGCACATTTGCGAAATGGGTTGACTTTTTATTGGATTGCACATATTTCAAAAAATGTTGTGCTGCAAGTAAAAATAAACCTCTTATGCCTTAAGTATGGTTGTTGTCCACCACTGATTTTGATCATATTAAAGAGATTTATACTAATGTAAGGAAATTAATTAGCTATATATTGATTCGATTACATTATTATTAAGGGTGTTTTTTTTTTTAAGGAAACTCAACTTTGCATTTGCAATATGTCTTAGCATCTACTTCAACTACTTGGGATAAGGCTAAAAATGTTGTGAATATTTTCTAGTCTTAAAGTTATGTTCTTGTTATTTTTCAATGTATTTTGATCAAGGTAAGATTATAGCTGTCATTATTAATAAATATTATTGGCATACCTTGAAACAAGATGTTGCATGTTTAATATTACAAATTAGAACATGCCAAACGGCTAAAGAAAAGAAATATAATATCGAACTTTATACATCATTTCTTATTTCATACAGAACTTGTGAGGATGTGAGCATGGATTTTTTAAAGATTATCATGAACAATAAAAAATATAATTCTATTTTGATTTGATTGGTCACTTTTAAAAATGGCTCATTTTATTCTATGTTTTAAAACTGTTGATACCTCTGAAACTTCTAATTATATTTATTAGATATTTAATTTGCAAGGACAACTCAAAAAAAGTTTGTATCTATATAGACTTCAAATTTATTGTTTTGGGAAAACTTGATGGAATAAAATGAGAACGCTATTAATGATTTTAACACTTGGTGTCCACAAACTAATGGTCAAGCTGAAATAGTTGGTAGGAGTTTAAATGATATGGTATACTATCTGATTAAAAAAGCACGCGTCAAATAGAGATTTGATTCCACCTATTATTACATTTGTCTGTAATTCATCTTTTATAGTTCTTTGGCCCTTTGAAATTATCACAGGTATTTAGCTTGGAAACCAATAGATCTTGTTCAGCTTTCTATTGAGTCTAGAACAAGTGAATTAGTTCAATCATTTGCAAAACATATGTTTGTTATGCATGAACAGATTCACAAGAAACTAATTATAATTATGATCTCATTAGAAGCATAGAAAAAGAACTTTAAATCTTATTGTATTTTCTTGATCCTATCGAGAATGAATTGTACTCTTCAAATTTTAACTCTCTCTTTAGGTTTTTTAAACTGCTGCAAACAACCTAATTCAATTAACATAAAAAGAAAATTAATTCCCGCTTTCAAATTTTTCTTTTTTCCGAGATCGTAAGATTTTACTGTATTTTGTTTATTGTGTCCTCAGTTTTGTTATATTTATTCATTTCCACTGATACCCTTGNCTTCGAGATCTTACAATTTTACTGTATTTTGTTTATTGTGTCCTCAGTTTTGTTATATTTATTCATTTCCGCTGATACCCTTGGGATTCACAATGAAAGCTGCTACCTGGCTAGATTTTCGGTTAAATATTTTTTAGTTGATTTTCCACTGTTTGTTCTTTATATAATTTCCACGACTTCTTCAATTATTGTTAAAACCAACTCTTCTTACTGTCTCTTAATTTTAATTTCTTGGATGAATATGTTGGAAAATTTTGAAACTATAAGTTGGTTCCTACTATTTATNTCTAACATAAAAAGAAAATTAATTCCCGCTTTCAAATTTTTCTTTTCTCCGAGATCTTAAGATTTTACTGTATTTTGTTTATTGTGTCCTCAGTTTTGTTATATTTATTCATTTCCACTGATACCCTTGGGATTCACAATGAAAGCTGCTACCTGGCTAGATTTTCGGTTAAATATTTTTTAGTTGATTTTCCTCAGTCCACTGCTTGTTCTTTATATAATTTCCACGACTTTTTCAATTATTGTTAAAACCAACTCTTCTTAATGTTTCTTAATCTTAATTTCTTGGATGAATATGTTGGAAAATTTTGAAACTATAAGTTGGTTCCTACTATTTATGTACTTGAAANCTCTCTCTTAATTTTAATTTCTTGGATGAATATGTTGGAAAATTTTGAAACTATAAGTTGGTTCCTACTATTTATGTACTTGAAAACATGGAATTTGCAGTTTTTGACTGGAGTTTAGAGGATTATTAGAAATTTCTTATTTTAGTCCCTTCCATTGATTGCTATTATTCATTGTTATTGTGGAATTTCAGATTTTAATGGCTATTATATTATTATTTGGAANTTTTTAGAGGATTATTAGAAATTTCTTATTTTAGTCCCGTCCATTGATTGCTATTATTCATTGTTATTGTGGAATTTCAGATTTTAATGGCTATTATATTATTATTTGGAACGAAAGAACTGTGCTTGTTTTTTTAAACATTAGAAGTGGTTGATTTTTTTCTAAATTAAAAGTCGGTAACCTACTAATTGTGATTTTTGTGTGTTTCATCTTTTAGGTTGTATGATTTAACCTTAGAGCCTCGATTGTCCTTCCTTAGGTAGGCTTAGAGTTATTAGTGAGTTAAAATTGCCTAGTTGAATTACAACATAAGTTCAACTACATTGTCTTTGGCTTCATGAACTACATGGTCCACAAAATGGCCAAGTTTTCAAGAATCTAAGAAGTGAAGGGAGTGGCTGTACCTTTTGCTATAAATGATCATCCAGATGTGTTTTTGCAGAGGGAGAGACTAAGGTGTTCCAAGGCTTTGGTTTTCAGAGTGAGTTAAGATGAAGCTAGTCGTGCTAGATGGTCCTAAGCTTCCATTGTTAAAGAATTTTTAAAGAATTACTTTTACTGTTATCTCAAAAAACTTTCTAATAATTGTCTTAAACATTAACTGGGCCATTAACATTTTTATCTTGGAAAACAGTAGGATTCATTGTACTCGAGGCTCTTGTAAATTTTATTGACTATGCTATTGAAGTTTTTAGTTTTGCCATGTTATAAAACCTCACATAGATTTGGGTTTTAGTTGCAAGGTTTCAAATTCGTGCGGTATATTCAGAGTCCAAGTTGAAAGAAACTGCTCAACCAACGGAAGAACAGTCCAAGTTGAAAGAAACTNATCTGAAACTTCTAATTATATTTATTAGATATTTAATTTGCAAGGACAACTCAGAAAAAGTTTGTATCTATATAGACTTAAAATTTATTGTTTTGGTAAAACTTGATGGAATAAAATGAGAACGCTATTAAAGATTTTAACACTTGGTGTCCACAAACTAATGGCCAAGCTGCAATAGTTGGTAGGAGTTTAAATGATATGCTATACTATCTGATTAAAAGAGCACGCGTCAAATAGAGATTTGATTCCACCTATTATTAAATTTGTCTGTAATTCATCTTTTATAGTTCTCCGGCCCTTTGANTGATTGATTTTTGCTTAAACTGGTCGTTACAAAAGAACCAATTATGAGTTTTTGTTTATTTCTTTCAACATTTTATTCTAAGTTTAATGTGAACTACAAGATCCAAAAATATTTTACAATAACGAGGTAGGTTCAAAAGATTTGCGTTGACTCTATCTTGAAACTTCTCATGACCTGCTAACATTCTTCCTTTTTAACAGATATTTCATTTGACGATATCCTTCTTGCTTGCATCCGAAAAATTTATTGAGCCAACTAAGGTCATACCAGTGTTAACTCAAATCATGATAGAAAAATCAAATATTTTTGGTGAAACTCAAATATGGACTTACAAACAACCTACTCGAATAGGAAATAAAAATAGTTGTGACACACGAAATCGAAAGTAGCAACTAATGCGATATAAGCAGATTTGGGGTGGTACTAGTAGCCTGTGAGGGTTTGAAAGGTGGCACGGGGGTGAAAATGACAATTGACAGCAAAAAATACCAAGACAACGGTTTTACCTCGACCGAACAACTAGTAGAGAACTGGGGGACGACGCGTGAGGGCTATCCGTGCTGATGGCAGCAAGGGGGAAGGATGTCTGCGGCGAATGGGAGGAGTTGCGGCAATGGCAGGAGGTTGGAATGATAGAAATAGTTGGCCAAGTGGCTGGAACAATAAAAGACGACCAAGATCAGCTATTTCCAGGCGGTGGCAGTGAGTGGGAATGACTTCGACAGTGGCGGGGAAGCCGTGGGACTGCGACACAACAAAAGGAGAATTGTCCTGGGGTGCGACAATGAGAAGGATGGCTGGACGATGAGGAACTGCAGAAAGAACAACAAAATGACTATTTTTGAGGCAGCTACAACTAGGAAGAAAGCGTGTTAGCAAAGCGAGAGGAATGCAAAAATGGATTGAGAAGATAATTTCCACATGGAGGCCAAGATATGGTCGAAGCACCACCTGAAACCCTAGGATACAACCCTCAAAGGGAAGGATAGGCGCCGACGGTTTTTCTGATACAAAAGACACAAAAACTAACCCTAGAACAACAAAAAATATAAATATATAATAATATGTCAGAGTGGGCTCGAGGGCCGACCGTCTTCACTACACAGAAAAATTTGGATCGCTTCGGTCCAGGTGAGCAAACAGGTGCTTGCTTGGTCGCGGGACCACCCTAAAATTCCCTATAGCCGGTTATCATTCTTCCTTTTAAACGGGCATTCCATCTGATGATATCCTTCTTGTCGCTTTCGAAATATTTCATTGAACCAACCAAACACGGCTCAAAATGTCTTTTTTAACACTTATCATAAACTAACTTGTCTAATTGAATCTTCTTCTGCTTGCTACCAAACCTGAATCTCTTGCTCTGCAAATGTGCCCTCTTATCAAACTTTCATGCTTGTTTGTCTTTGGTTTTTAGGGTTGTAAGTGAAACAGTGCACTCAATGAATAACTCGAACTCGCCTCAATTAAAACTCGATCATGCTCGTTCAAATTAGTAAATAAATAAGCTTGAGCAATTTTTAAAAGCTCAGAGCTTAAATAAAATAAACATGAATATAGTTGAATTTATTCATTTATGTTGACAAGTGAACTCGTTTGTTGTTCAATAAGTAATTCGTTAAATACTCAATATTAAGTTCGTTCGATGATCACTCTTATCATATACAATATATTATTTAATTAAAATTTAATTTAATAGAATTTCTTTAATTATAAATTTGATTTATTAAAGTTTAGGTTTTAGATATGAAAATACTTAAGACTCATGTGGTACGTATGAAATGTTCTTTAAAATTAACTTTAAACCCGTTCAAACCTCGCTTTCTTTTAGCATCTTGCAGTTTCGTATCTTTTGGTATTGCTCGAAACATACGAAGCTCTGAGTTGCTAGTGCATGCAAGCATCGAAGGTAACAATGAGATTGCAATGTGCAGGGATTTCTGAATCTCTAGTCTCTCGTATAACTCCTTTTTCCACTTTGCTCATAAATTCTACCTGATTAAAAAATGATGTAAAGAAAGTGCAGTACAATCATTGTAAGTTATATATGATAAAAAATAAAGACGATGCAACAACTCAATATAATAGACATCTACAAAATTGTTAAAAAAGGTTAGAAAAATAACGTGTATAGCACTATGGGAAAACTAACATCTACATCTAAATGTGGGAGTTGGGTGCAAACTTGGAAGTATGATTATACTAAAATATGAGAGATTACATCTCATATGATCATGGTTCATGAGTTACCTTTTACAGAGTTTATAATCAATAAATTAGTAGGTGAGATCGGATTTGTAAATTTATTTGTTGAATTTTTATATGTAAATTTACATAATCATTTAAATTTTTAGCTCGTTTAATTATACGATCACTTGTCATGAACAAATCAAGTTTAAACATTGAAAAATTTAAACAAGTAAATCTTGAACGATATATGAAAGCTCGACATAAGCAAAAGCCGAACATAAACAACTTATAATTATATCAAGCCAAGTCCAAACTATGATACTCGACTCAATTGCAACCCTAATGGTTTCCAACGTTATTTGAAATAGTTTAGTTCATTTTCAATTCTCTCAATTCTGTGGCTCTTTCAAGTAAAAGAAAGCATTCATTGATGTCAAAAGACGCTAATGCTAATGTCTTGCTGAAGTTTGTGACACTTTTCCTCAGGGTGCTGACATAGTGAGAGGCATTTCGGGATAGGGAAGTGTACTTTGCTTCAGTCATGAATCTGTAGATTAGGTTGAATAACTTGTCGTACAATGATAATTTAGCTGATGCTGGAATCAACCAATTCTTAAGTACTTTTATAAAGTCATCCCACCAAATCAATGTAAGTGGTGTTAGCCCAAGCTTTTTCCTGTTTTGTGTTTGTCACATTTTTTTGCTTCACCTTCTAAGCATGAAAATGGTTGATATCACTCTTCTGTTGTCTAAACAAATCACACCATCCAGATTTTTTTCATTTATAATAATCAGTAATGGCTGGATTACTAGCTACTTTAAATGCATTTGGCCTGAATCGTCTGAAATATTCTGAGATGCTGATCAACTTTTGTGCTGAATTTAGATTTTTGCCTACTATTTGTGGATGATTTTTCAAAAGAGATTATTTTATCCACTACATGAGAGATCAAATTAACAATATCCTACAACTCGTTGGCTTGAGACTTCTTATTAGCTCTATTTTGTGCTCCACTTATGCTAGAGTTATCCACAACTTGCATTTCTGATTCATTAGTTGACTTGAATGATTGATCATTGATTTTTTCTGACACTTCTTCAGATATATTTATTTGTAATTGCACAATTTTAGTTATTTAATATAATTTATCCTTTAATACTTATATTATGCACAAATTACTTCCTAATATCTTATATTGACTATCCGAATTAAATTGACCTATAAATCTATTTTAATTAACTTAATTTTAATCTCATTCCTACTTCCTTTAAATTAATCATGCTTCCATTATCGATTATAACTTCAACATTGGCTCTTATACTACTTTCATTCACACAACAATCAAGTTCTCCTTAGGTCAACCTACAATATAATAGAGAAGGACGCTTCCTTAGGATTTAGTTTTAATCAGCATCCTAAATCATGCTCTTTAGGATTAGAAGAGTAGCAAATTAATCTTATTAAATTATTACAAATACCTACAATAAAATCTTTGATATCAAATATAAGCAGGAAAGCATGCATAAATAAATCCTCATATTAAAATACAAAGCTTTTATAATACTCAAATATATAAAATTTTATGTACCCCAAATGCCTTCTATAATAACCCAAAATCTTAACATTCAAAAGCGATATAAAAGGTATATCACATGGTTAATTGTCCACATGTTTCTTACGCTTACTTAAAACATAAAATAAAATTGGTAATTTAGACTCAGTGATATAACCAATTATAAATTAAAATCCAATATCTAAAAAATGTGCATTCTGGTCAGTGACTAACATGAGTAACAACAATAATATAACAAACATGCTTAAAAGTATAAAAAAATATGATTTAAATGCAATATATGAAGCAATGATCAGAAATAATAAAACTATTACTGGGAATTCTTTCATTCACTGTACTGTGCAATGTATCATATTCGTTTATTTTACTTTTATGCTTATTCTTATTCTCAGCCCTCTTTGTCATAGAAATGTCACAATGTATACATATGATGCTATTTGCAGTTTCCATTGTTTGATTCTATTATGTTCTAATATATTAGGAATATCACTTGATCTTGATAAGCTTAAGGTGTGTAGAGGCTAGCAACACCTGCCAATATTGATGTTATTTGCAGTTTCCATTGTTTGATTTCTTTTATGGACTATTCATTAAAGGATTTATCATTATCATTCCACCAATTGCTAATTATATTGAGAAAGGAATCAGGATGATGGAATTTGCTATTCATGTTTTTTTTCTTACATTGAAGAATGACTTACTATTGTTCTTGTATCACAATTACCAGAATTTAATAAGGTTTTAGAGGTTTCNCAAAGTAATATTGAGTTATATGCCCTGCGAGAGACTAACATACTTTATCTCTCTATAGTAGTAAAAAGTTTTATTTAAACCCTCTTTTAATCAATTAAGATCTTTTTCTATCGAGAGCCTTAATTTTGGAAATGTGGAGACTTGATTTGATGCCAGCTAATTCCAGGATATTCAACATCAGCATCATTAAACTTATACCTACTTAGAGGTTTTGATTTTATAAGTCATTCTTCTCATTCATTTTAGTTGAGTGCTTCATGATTTGATTTTTATTTTTATTTATTTTACTTTTCCATCTATAAGGTTCCTGGACTTCTATTTCTCCATTCATTCCATGTATTTCAGGTTAGCATGCTTAGAGAACGAAACCAAGCTTATGGAACAATTAATTTTGTGGACATAAGTTCAGATGATTACTCGCCTGAGGAAAATCAAGGCCTCAACTACAAAACTGTATGTCTTTCTGGCAAAATATTTATGGTGTGGGTTCTTTTCTTAGTTTTATATATAGAATAAAAGAATCTGATTCTC
>JXCR01143491.1:6965-17507 GCA_002079205.1 Phalaenopsis hybrid cultivar
GTGGACACAAAGGAAGATGCAAGTTCGCGTCCGCAACCGGCGGACAAAAATTCCTTAGTTAATGTTTTCGTTTGCATGAGTTGGGCCAAAATTGACTAGCATCGACAGACAAAGTCTGACGCTAATGTTGACACAATTTGTTTTTATCTGTCACGATCAATGCTAATTACATTTGCGTTGCCCATTTTCGTGTGGACCATGCATCTAATGCAAATCCGCCACTAACTCTATTTTGCACCAGGCTATTGGCATATTAGCGTCGAAATTCACCGACGCCAATTCGGTAAAGTTCTGTGGTTAAATAAATTCTATTACAATGCGACTGTTATGGATAACTATTTAATTGAAATAACTACTAATTTACTTGTTTATTTGTCATCTCTAAACCTGTATAATAAGAGTTTTATTAGCATGCACTAAAATTCCATCAAATATAACTTAGGAGATGAAATGTGGAAATAACTATTAAACAAATAAAGTAATTACATAACAATAATGAAGGCACAAGTTACATGAACTATCATCTTCCACACCACATCTACTAGTTTTCACGTAATAAAAGAGCCCTAAACAAATCAAAGAACATTCCTAGAATTACAATTATAACTTCCATCATAATTTTAGGCTACTAAATCTCTTATTGGCTCTTATTGGATATACTCAATATTAAAAAAAAAAATTGTACTCCCAATAGAAAACATTATTGAATAGTTCATGCCCAATGTTAGATGCTAAACATCTTCCATTCCTCTAATGTGATTGCAATCATCTTCTAACCTTTTTCGATGATATTTGTAGAACTTATGTTCAAATTTTAAATTGCATCGATGATACATTTAGCACCCTTAAAGTCTGTTTGGGGCAGCTTATAAGTGCGGGCGGCGTTTTCAAAACGCCGCCGTATCGTTTGGTTCGCGCGTTTCGCCAGCTATTCCGAAACTGCGTTTGGGTTTCTACATTAAACGCAGGCCGCAGATCGACCCCTGCGGCCGGCCCGCGGGCTGCGTTTCAGGATAAGCAGCTTATCCTGAAACGCACAAACTGCCCTAAACGGACCCTTAGTTTCTCATGGAGATTGTTGAATAACTCAAATTTATTAGTCATAAACACAAAACCTACTAATCAAGTATGAAACTAGAATTCATTTTATGTGCTTCCTCTACTCGAATTCATTATGAAATTTTACATCACCTGTATATTCTTCACAAGAAACCTATATCCAACAAAAATGAAAAATAAAATTGATTTGCTAAGAATAAAATAATCAGCAATATATATATATATATATATAAGCTAGGATCTAAAGTTTTGGCCAATTTAATAATGGTGACACAAAAAGGGCGACAAACAAATTTTGAGCTAAAAGAAGGAATAAAGAGTTGCTCATTTGCTGATCTACTGATTTTAGTACTTTAGGGTTTTTTAAGTGCATAAGATGGCTAATGAAGAAACAAGCTGGTGGTTGAGAGAGTACAACCTATTGATGAGAAAAGTCTCACTCAGGTGCTTAACAAGGAATGAAGGAATGCAAAGGGCTCCATGATTTTATTACGTCTACGTTTCTCTCATTGTGTCTGTGAGAGAGCGAATATTACGTTTGAAATTCGTACATATGGATTACTGATATTGTGGCAGTTTTGCACGATAATATTATCATAATACCATCAAATCTACACCTATTTTGTCTGCACATAATTTTTTTTCTTTTAGCGTGCACATACATGCACAAACATTTGAATTAAATTATACAATTATGATATTAATATAATAAAAGAAAATAAATAAATACATACTATAAAAAATAGATATGCACTTTATAATTAATGTTTAAATTTATTGATATTACATAATACTATATTACTATTATATAAACTATTACACAAGCATTCATTTAGCATTTATTTTAAATGTATTTATCGAACAGTAAATAAGATTGTACTTAAAGGTATATTTGTTTAAAATATTTTTGAATTTTTTTAATTTTTATTTTTAAAAATAAATTAACTTAATTTTGAAAATACTTATAACAATATTTAGGTTTCCATATTGATCGCTTTTACTTTTTATTTTCTAATTTTTATTTTTATTTATTTGGTTATTGTTTTGATTTGAAACAAAATATATTTATAATTTGATTAAAATATAATTGCTTTTATAAATACTCAGAACATCTAAAAGTTATTTTGAGTGCTNCCAAATTGACAACCCTACTTCTAGAGGAATGAGAAAGGTGAATCATTGATAGAAGGGGCAAGAGAGAACCTGTGAGAATCACGACATGAGAATCCTTGATAAAGAACCGGAGAGTTGAATCCTTTTTATATATGTTTAAGAAAATATTATAATATAAGTCATAATGTACAACATCTTCCCACGGTGTTTTGTTGAAAAGATCACAACATGTGCGCCAAGTGGCTAAAAAATGAGCATATAAGATATGTCAATTTTTTACGTCATACTTAACTTTTGCATACTTATAGTTACGAGAACCACCAATGAGGTGAGATAGAATGGTGTGCATGATTGATCAGTCGCTCAAGTAAAACAAGCATGCTAGTTTCGCTAGTAAGTTTGGCAGGTCAGCTCTATGGCTAGAGCTAGGCAACCTCTGCATAGATGGGACCTACACGTTCACAAGGCCTGTTGGATAGGTGCTTCAACCCAAAATGTAGATTTTAATCTACATAGAATTTTCTAATTCTCTTATTCATTTGACAGCTTACTATAAGAAGAATAAGATAGTGAAAAGTATCTATCACTTTCTATATCAATCCTTTATACAACCTTCTTAGGGCTTATAATTGTTCATATGTGTAATCATTTGTTTTTTGATATCATATTCTTTAGGAGATAGATTGTGACATATCCCTAGAATATTTATGAAAATCACAAACTGGGGTCCATATTAGTTATGTCAATGTCCAATTCCCAATTTGGATGAGACATGGCGTTACATGTATCAAGTTTTGACATTTTCTAGCTCAAGGGCTTATGGTTTGTTTTTTATAGAAAAATTTTTGGCCTGCTGTTGGGCTTGAACCGTCATTCTCTTAGGAACCTTAGCTATTCTAAAGAGATTAGTCTCTTAAACCTCTAATTAGGGACAAGACTATCTTTTTCTGAGGACTTTAGTCTTTCAGTGAAGAGTAGTCATGAACAAATAAACTTTACTATTTTAATTTTCTTGTTCAATTTGAAAGCCATGATGATAGAGAACAATGGTGGATGTGAAGGAAATATAATAAATTACATATACTGATAAAGCATTTGACGTTAGGGCTTCCACTTTGTAACGGAATAATCATCATACGATTTGACATTCAATCGTGATGCAAGCATTAAGACTTCAATGCAAACATCATAATCCTAGCAAAAGGAAAAGAAAATGACTTACAAACATTTAAGAACATCAATTTTATGGTTATATTAATTTGTTGAGTGTAAACTCTTTGTCAGTATTTTATAAGTGCATCATGCAAAAGTCATAGACCTCCTTATTTCAAAAGTAAAATAGTATCCTCACTTCTAATTCAAGAACGTTGTCATTTCACTATTTATGAAGAAGCACTCGACCAAAACTAAGATCAATATTTTGGCAAACTTAGTATTTGCAACCATCCTTTGCAAGAGGACAACAATTGTCTCTAAAGAGGAGAATCCAAGGAAGAGGAGTACATTATCGGATGGGAGAGTTGTGGCTAAGGAAAATGTTCTTTTTACACACTTTATGAAAAGTGATAATACTTTAGATTCTGTCTGGAGTGGGATCAAGGAGGACACTCTTGATGACACGACGGTAGCACCTTACTCAAGGGCTAACCCATTGGGAGGTGCTCCTATTGAACTGAATGATATAGTGGAAGAATAACCTTCTGAATTATACTGCAGACTGATGGATACTAGCAATATAGTGCTTCTTAAAATCATCTTTAGTGGTAAGAATATTACATTTCAAGTTTTTAAAGTTGATCATCTTTGTAGGAGTGATATTGATAAGCCTGAAATACTATGAAACACCCACAACAACACAAGTATATGTGTCAATCAAGTAGTATATAGATTATGAGTCCACGTATCGATCTCATAGAGAATGAATTAATTTTTCCTTTTATAAAAATTTTCAGTATGTTGGTTTTAAGTCTACTATAAAATTTTAAATTATTTGAATATTTTAAAGTTACTACTCCTTTCTATAATTTATCTTTGAATTTGTAGAAATGATGGAAGCCCTCACTTGAATTAGTCTTATTCAAATAAAAAATATCTACAGTGAAATCTAACAAAATGTGTTGAAACCCAAAATAATAATGCTTCTTAACCTCATTTGAGATTGTAAGAATCATAGTGGTTTCATGTTATAGTAAAAGTTCATTTAACCATGCAAAAATCCTAGTGTTTATAACTTTCACTACACAGCTACACCACCCTAACAACACTATTCTTATTCTCTAAGAGTAATGCAAATTAACCTACTTGTTCCACTAGTCTACTACCATAGTAGTTAATCACAACCCTTAGGAGAATGAAGAACTTGTTTGGCATGTCAAGTGCTCCTTAAGCTATGTGAAGGCTAGGAGAGAGTCAAGGCCACTGTAGCACGAATGGCCGAGCAGATTGTAGATTGCCATGGCAAGCAACCTATTAGTTCAATGAATGAGGAGAAACAGAAGGGGGAGGATGATGATGCGCCACAAGGATTTATATATATGTTTTTCTTGTTTAGTATTTAGACGATATCGTTTGTATAAATATTCAACATTCAGATATTCACTTTTATAAATTTTGAGTAATATTTGTTAAATTATATTTGTTTTCAGTGTCGATACATGTTTGTGCAATATGGTTAGTGTTATGTTAATGATGAGTAAATGCTTGTGATATATATATATATATATATATATATNTATTATGTGCAGATTGGCTGTATTGGGGTGGTATCCGCCCCAATAATGCCCAAGACCATCAAATTCACACTTATCTTGTCAGCACGTAATATTTTTGAGAGAGGGAGAGAGGGAGGCAGAGAGAATTCAATGATTAATTAGAATCAACCTGCTCAAGAGTAATGACATTCATCAAAATTTCTAACTTTAACCAACCAAATGATCACATGATTAATTTCAAACATGAGTTTTAGCTAGTCCTCATTTCATTTCGACAAGTAAATTCATGATTTCAAATTGAAAACTGGCACTGCAACAACTTATTCTGTAACAAAGAAATGCTTCATTTCTAAAGAAAGAACTTTCAGCTTACTAAAACCTATTGATAATTGTTATATATAGATAAGAGTAATGTCTCTTTGAGCAATTTTTTCATATTGACCATCCTCGTTTTTGTCATCTTCGCCGCACACAATGTTCTTGGAGCGATGGACTCTCAATTTAATCAAGTTAAAATCTGAAATAATTCATAAGAAAAAAATTAGCTCAAAGTATTTTTAGTAACCTTTATGGTCAGGATGAATCTTGAAGCTTGATGAATTAATCCTTTTAGGACATAAAATATCATATTTTTCGTGAGCTAATACAATATGGGAGAGATCCCATTTTGAGTAGGAAGGTAGGGAAGGAAATGGTGGATGCATTGTTAAAGTTCATGTTCTTGCTTTCCTTTTTGACTCTACAAAAAATGACTGGGAGAAAAGTGGTTTGATTTTGGAGGGAGAATCCTCGATTTTGGGCATCCTCCTCTCTCTTTTACAAAAGTGGATGTAAGACAAAAAAATTATAAAATTACACCCAGTGTGGTAGTACTCCTATCCACAATTTCTTGGTGAAAATATTTCATTGTGGGTGTAAAACAATGTCATAAATAAGGATGGACATATGTATTGTTATGTAATTACTTTTTTCGGTGGCAGGTTTGCGTCGGGCTAGTTAGAGCACTTCGACAGGTGGGCTCAGTTCAATCACTTGGACAGATAGGTTCAGTTTGACCACTTTATTAGGTGGGCTTAGTTCACTTTATGGGGCTCCAATGCCTCTAAGTAAGATCTATTAATCTTTATGCCTTACTCATGTATAAATCTTTTTCAAATTCGAAAATAGTTTGATTTCGGAAGGAGAATCCTTGATTTTGGGCATCCTCCTCTCTCTTTTACAAAAGTGGACGTAAGACAAAAAAAATTATAAAATTACACCCAGTATGGTAGTACTTCTATCCACAATGTCTTGGTGAAAATATTTTATTGTGGGTGTAAAACAACGTCATAAATAAAGATGGACATAAGTACTGTTACGTAATTATTTTTTTCAGTGGCAGGTTTGAGTCAGGCTAGTTAGAGCACTTCGACAGGTGAGCTCAGTTCGACCACTTCGACAGATAGACTCAGTTTGACAAATTTATTAGGTGTGCTTAGTTCACTTTATGGGGCTCCAATGCCTCTAAGTAAGATCTATTAATCTTTATGCCTTACTCTTGTATAAATTTTTTTCAAATTCGAATGAGTGTAATTTTGTATACATTTATTTTTATTCTCATGACCTTTTAATCAAGGAGTGCTAAAAGAATGAGAGAATGATCATTTCTAATTTTTCATGACTCTAAAAGAATACTTCATAATTCATTGTGATTCTTAGCTTGATATCAAGGGCTTTAAGGTGTGAACGCTAAAAGATTATGAAATGGACTAAGCTTTTCATATGGGCACTTTGGCTATATCCATGAAGAGTTGAGACATGTACACTCTTTATTGAGTTAGGAGTAGCCTTCTCTTGGGGGCACCTTGTGCTACACCTTCAAGGAGTAGCCTCTTAAGTCTTTGAGAGAGTGCTTACAACTGATCCCTAGGGAACTTAGCTCTCCTATAAGAAAGACTCATTTTGTACCTTATGTTATATCTATTGAGATTTGATGGATTTATGTACTCGAAAAAATATGCTCAATTTTTCAAGTTGTCTATTACTGCAAGTAATTCGATTGAGACTTGAGTCAAAGAACTAGAATAACAAGAGTAGGACTAGAGATATCCATATTCTTGTTGAAACTAGAGAGATATTTTCTAGTAGGGGATAAGTGTTACATTATGATTGTCGAGAGCTTGTAAACATGTGTTTCAAACTTCTGTTAGTATGTCATTACACTGACAAAGAAAAAAAATAAAGTTTAAAGGACTAGTGTTAATTATAGTGGTTATAAACTTTTAAAGGTGTACCCTCTTCTTGGACTTAACGTATTGTGTAAGAGTCCTAGGTCTTCATTTTAAAAAGGGTTGTTCCTCACAATAAGACCAACAATCTATTTATTTCTGGCGCCACCATGATGGACAAAGCTATTGTTGACAGAATGAGATCTTGAGAGAACACTATAAGACATGTGTAATAAAAAAAAGCAGTTTTTTATTCAAACTGTGAAGGAAGAATTTTGAAAGAGAGCTAAGTCTTCTGAGGAGCAGAGTGTCTCAAAATAAAGTACTTATCAGACCTTCCATCTAGAGATAGCAAAGGCATTACATCAAATCTCGAGTGAAGCAAAAGAGATAGTCTCAAATAGTGGGATGACATTTGCTTGCTTTTGAGATTTGTCTATCAGAAAGGATTTTGCTTAATCTGAATGATTTGGTGTAAGTTCAATCTTTCAACTCATTCAGAGGGCAAAGAGAATCAAAATTTGCATTCTTTACCAAGCTTAGTTTGGGTGGTGTGTGTATTACACTTCTCAATTCCAAGCCTTTGGACTGATGAGTCTACATGTGAACTTTTGTGCCTTAATAAGAAGTAGATCTATCAATTGATCAATGGATTACCTTGGTTGTTTCTTGGTGAAACAAAAAGTTCTTTTAGTGTTTATTGTATTGGCATCATAGATTTTGAAAGAATTTTATTTAAATGTTCAGATCCGTCATTCAAAAAATAATATACTACATTAAAAGATAAAAAATATTACCTTAAAATATTTCTAATGGTTCAAATGAGAAAAATCTTTAAAATTGTATGAGTTATCATACAAAATAGTTATTTCCCTTACCTTACAGGTAAGATAGGGTTTATTTTTTTCTGGGGTTTTTTACCTCAATTTTGGTTGAGGTTTAGTTTTCTCTCTTTAGTAGCCTAGGGTCTAGCCATAGGAATTTTGTGTTGACTATTCCTAGAAAACTAGAAAAGGAACCCTCACATATAGAAACTCTAAACTTTTTTGTGCTCAAATTGAAGTTCCATATACTGGTCCTAACCTCTAGCACTTAGAGGAAGCTCAAGGGGAATCCTCATAGGACTATTTGACCTCAAAGTTGACCCTGGGTGTTGGTTTGGAGATAGTTCACCCACTTGCACTCACTTGCACCCACTTTCACTCACAACCCTAAAACCTAGATTTGTTAACTTTGATCCCTTGATCTTTTGGTAAACTCATGTAGATGGTCCCCTAAACCCACCGGCCCTAGGCTAGGGTTTAGCTAAGACCAGTTCATAGAGGACCCAAATGGGAATTTCATTGGTTCATAGCTCATATAAGGTGATTGGCACCCCAATTCTACAAAATTTCTAACTTAGCCTTTTGCCTCAAATCCACCAAAATTACCTAAATGCCCTTGAAACCCTAAATTTGACCAAAATACCCAAATTTATTCAAAAATCATTTCAAACCATTTGAAACTACCCTAATTTCCCAAAACATCCCAAAAATTCCAAAATTACCAAAATACCCTCAAATTTATCTAAATTATAAAAGTACCCTTGGTAGCCCAAACTTTCCTAAAACCCTCAAAATCATTTCAAATGTCCCCAAAACCAATTTGGACCCTTTAATTGATTTCAATTTGATCAATTTGACTGACTTTGACCAAAAGCCCCAAATTGCCTTTAAAGGCCCAAGTTCTCCAAATTCACCTCACATGCCCATCAATTTGGCCCCAATCCTCCCCAATTTCAATTCTAAACTCAAATTCATCTTTCATATGATCAATTAAAATTAAATCCAAGCCTAATTGACCCATGCTTTGAGCTCAATTTTGAGCCAAATTAAACCCCCAATTTTGACCCTATGACTTATCTCACCTAGTTGAACCATATGATCTACTCAATTGCCCCAATTTGAATCCTGAATTCTTCCTGACAATCTTACACATCAAATTGGACCTTCAATTAGCCTTGGTAAGGCATCAATTTCAACCCACATTCCAAATCCACAAATTTTCCCCATATTGGTTGTCTCCAAATTCCACTAAATTGAATGCCCTAACCCCAAAATTGGCACCCAATTGATGTTGAAAACTGATTATGACATTCCCCTAGACCATTTTGAACCATCAATTTTGACCTAAACCAACCTTAGCATAACCTAAACCCAAGTCTAACCCAACACCCCCAAATTGACCAAATGCCTAAAATCCTCCAAATTGAACCTCCAAACCAATTCAAAATTACTCCAAATCTTTTCTAAACTCCTCATGACTATCATCTACACCAAATTGATCAATCAATTGATCTCAATGTCAGGGCTAGCCTAACCCAAACTCAACTTCTAGCCATTTTGACCCAAATTGAACCCCTTCACCAAAATTGACTTAGTCATGACAAAGTCACCAAATTAATGTCACCACAACCACTAAGCACACTCTATTGACCAAGCTAAACCACCCTAAACCCACCCAAGTGAGCTATGGACCAATGGGTCCCTAAAATAAGGGATTTCATCTCTTTTTTGGGCCTTAACTAAGAAATCTCTTTCATCCTCACTAACCATTAGGGGTAAATCATAATTAACCCACTCTCTGGCTCACCTGACCACCTGACCTCCTCCCCTACTCTGGCTAGCCACCCTACTCACCGAAAAATGTCAAAAATGTGAGCTATGACCCCTGAATCAAACCTAGTTTCAACCCTAGAGGCCAACTCATCCTAATTGCTCTTTAGAGCTGCTCAGCCCTACACCTAAGCAACTCTTTGCACCCATCACTTGGCCCTGGTGGCCAACCCAAGCCCTTCTATTTAATCAGCCCCTTTCATGGCCAAAGGAGAGGTGTTCAAAATCCTTGGGGAAACTCTATCAAAATCTCGTTAGAGACTCTCCAAGCATCCCTAAACTCAATCCAACCACTTCCCCGTCTAATTCCCACTGTGCGAGCCTAATTTTGAGCTCAAAATTTCAGCTCAGATCAGGACATCTCTTCACAGTCCACCAAACTCAAATTAAATGTGCACGCACTATCCCTGGAGCAAGAGGAGTTGATGCCCCATCAAAGCCCCCTCTGAAACAGCCTCTAAGATAACTCTAGACCAACACATGAAATCCACCTTGGTCAAAATAATAGCTAGACAATTCAGGCCTTGGGACTTCTTCTGTAGGTTTGTTGGACTCAATCAAAGCTACCACAACCGTCTGATTTAGGCATCCCATCTCAGATAAAGGTATTGAGCTCTAACCCTAACCCGAGCTTATTTTAACTCTCCATGTAATGACTTGATTTCATACTTGATTAACCATATAGATGTGCTCGCTTGAGTAGATGAAGGTTATTGACACTAAAAAGTTAGGGAGTTGTGAAGTTGTCGGTTGCTAGGATGGATATCCTAACATTCGTTTTAATATATATATATATAT
>JXCR01143491.1:17664-31174 GCA_002079205.1 Phalaenopsis hybrid cultivar
ATATATATATATATATAGGAAAAAAATAGTATTTAAAATTTAAAATACAAGACCGAACTGATCTCATATCCCACTAGTTTAAATAAACGAGCATAATACCACAAGTAGTGCACATATTCCAAGGGATAGATACATTACTTACTGGTGAAGACTCGATTAAATAAACTAAAGATTGTATAACATCTGTTTAAGTCTATGAAACCATTTTATGTTGACCGACAAATTCTCCTATTTAATATAAAGAACTAAATAGAGTTTATATTAAGCTGGGTTAGGGAATACTTCCTATAAGGACAAGCTCCTATAGTTAATTACACCTTAGATAACCGAAGTCACCTAAGAAAACTCTCGATATAAATCAGGGGATAATATCTTCAAGGAATTCAAAAGGATATGACATTTTGATGGGATCAGACAAAGATGTGTGAAAGGGGAATGACTCAAGTTTGGATTATTTTATTTTAGAATCCAAAGGAGGAAGAACTAGGGATGTCATAGATACAAATGAGAACCTCAGTGACTTCTCGAGATTTCCTATGGTTAGGCTTCATTTTAGAGGAGAAATATTTAAATGTTTCATCCTGCCAATTTTATTAATTAGGACTTATATTCGTGTGAAACGATCACACGAATATAAAATCAGTAGATCAGCAAATTTAGGTCGTGGTAGAAGACAACCTCGGAATCCTAAAGCAGGTTAGGGCTTAAATGGTAAACCAGAGCTATACAAAGGCCTAAAGAAAAGTTGAGGATTTATGTTTACATAAGTAAACAACATCGAATTCTTATGGATTTGTTGTTTGATTCTACAGAATAGTTTAGCTGGTGAAGACATGTTTTGTTGTTGAAGATGGTCATGCTGCCCACAATGCTAGCTCCAAGCTCCTAGTCGTAACAAGTTTAGGGTATCTAATGTGTCAAGTTATGATGTCAAAACAAATGTCCCTATGGTTATTTTTCTTTAAATGTTATGATGGCATATTAAAGTTGATTAGAGCGACACCGCTTAGAATCCTACGGTTCCCTCATTTCGGTACCACTATTTTCTTTCGGATTCACTTAGTCCAAATGAATTTACTAAACTCAACTTAATGAATTTAGTACTTTCATTTAGATCATGGTAAATCTCGTTAACAACCATAGGTTATCTCCTCCAAGGGATTCTCGATCATCTGACAGAGACGTCTTAATTTAGTTGCAATTGTTGTTTTGTGATGTTTGTGATTAAATTTTGAGTTGTTTTATATTTTGAATGTTGTGGCGGTGAGTTTTATCTTGGTTGATTTTAGTTTTGATTTCAATTTTATGGCTATCCTAGCAGTTTTAGTTTTCATGCAGGGTGACATCGTTGTTTAACATGCAAGTTTATAAGTATAAAAGTATAGTGTAGAAAGTATAAGAAAAGAAGGTATTGTAAAAGCGTACATGGCGAGTCTTCTCGTTCCCCCACCTAAAAGTTCAATACTTGCAAGGCATGTATATATATTTTTGCAGGAATTAAAGTATGCTTATAAGGAAAGTAGAAAATACAGGTTTGAGGTGTGTCCACCATATCCTATGTCATATCTTAGTGGGTTCAAATTTTGAGGATGATTCCATTAAACAAATCATAATAAGTCCAGACGTCCTTCAAGATTTCCAAAGGATCAGGAAGGAGTCCCTGGAATCATCTTTAGTTTATTTTGGTCTTATTATGTTTGATATATAGTTCATCCAATTAATACCCTTATGCTCAATGAGTTATGATGTTTTGATTATCTCTTAAGTGGGGTAATCATCACTTGATATCTCTCTTATGAATTTTATAGGTAAAGACCCTAGGGGACAACTTGACTTAATTAAGGAATTTGATTTTAAAGAATGGGCTTGTAGTTTTTTTGGAAGGTTTTAAATTAATTATAAGTCATTTTATAAATCTCATTAGACAAAATTTTGAATAAGCCCAGCTCACTACTAAGCCCTTAAGATTTAATGGGTAGATTTGTAATTTTCAGAAAAAGGGTTTTCAATATTTATATTCTTAATCCTTAACATGAATGATAAACCATTTTAAAAACTACTAATCGGGGGCTTCAAATCATTTAGTTATGATCTTCCAAATCAAACCCCTCACCTTAGTATCTCCTTATTTAAATACTCTTCCAAATTTCATTAATTTTAAGAAATTACAAATTTATCCTTTATGAGACCAAAATGAAATTAGTTTCTACCACTTACCCCTTATATATTACAATCATCAAAACATGTCAATTAAGATTATTTGTTGCTCATTTAGTCCTTTGGTTAAGCCTAAATATTAACTAAGCCTTAAATTCCAAAATTACCCTTTTGCCCTTAAGTCCTTAATACCCTATAATTCATTAAATTAGACTCAAATGACTTGAAAATTTATGTTACCTCACTTATAGGTTAGTTAAAACATCAGAGGAGAAAATATGATTTTTCCGAATTTATTTAATTTATAATTATTTTTAATGCAAAAATAGGGATTTTCAATGAAAATTTAATAACTCAATAAAAATAAGACTTATATCCTTAATAAAATTATTAGAATTTTATCTATATCATAGGACCACATGGACCAATTTTCATGATTTTTATAGGCTTAATTTAATTATTAAAATTATTTGTTTATTTTGAGCAATAATCAAATATAAAATATTATTTAAGTGAAAAAATTAAGTTTTATATTTTATTAAATCTCTATGAGTCCAAGGAACCAAAAGAAATAAATTTCATATTTTTTAAATTTATATTTTAATTATAGAAGTATTTTAGTGAAAAATTAGAGAAAATTCATTTTTAAGCTTTTAAAATTAATATCTTGACTTAGAAAATTAAGAAAAATTGTTTTAATTGGTTTCAAGTGATCAGGAAGCCAAATGTGACATTTTAGTATGTTTTCACCATTTTGCAATTTTTATGATTTTTAATTAATTTTAATTATTTAAATGCTAAAAAATAGCTCAAAAATAAAATATTTATTTTAATTCAAAATTTATTTTTCTTAGACTCCTCTAGTCATAAGGAACTCTCAAAACCAATTGTGTAAATTTTTTAGTCGTATTTTAATTATTAGAATTATTTTAATGCCAAAAATGTGATTTCACTTAATTAATTCATTTGAGTGGTCAAATTAACTCCAATTGACTTGAAATTTTTATGAGGATCTCCTCTGACATTAAATTACAGTATGAAAAAGTTTTTATATCATTTACATTCATAATTACTCCAAATTAAGTTTATTTCTTTTTTTTAGGATTGGTGACAATTAGAATTATTTTTAATGACTTAAACCAACTTTATATTTTTCCTAGGGTCCTCTAATCACAGTGAACCTATCAAAATAAATTTTGTATTTTTCTATTGAGTATTTTAATTAATATAATTTTTATACCAAAATAGGGACCATTAACTTGAAAATTAGATATCTTTATTTAGATATGCCCCCTGACCTTCAAAAAATCAAGGGAAATGCCTAACAATAGATACATCAAAAGCCCCATGGCTCCATGCCATGGTGAAATGTCAATGCTAATGGAGAATTTAAATAAAGAAAATACTATTTAATGAATTAAAAATAATACATGCATCAAATATTCTTAAAAATATTTCCACGTTGTTCTCCTCTCTTCAGTGAGCAATAGAATATTTTTTTTCATTTTTATGATTTTTCTACACAAAGTTATGTATTTTTGAAAAACTGAGATTTAAATAAATCAAGAAAATGCCCTATTTCAGATAGTGCATAGGTTAGTCCAATTCATTGCGTTCTTAAGAAAGGAGAAAAAACTTTGACTGTGAATGAACATATTGAATTAATACTAACTAAATAAGTTGCAGGGTCGCGAATATGCATTGATTATAGAAAATTAAATCTTGTCACTAGGAAAGATCATTTTTCACTACCCTTTTCTAGATCAAATGCTGGATAAACTAATTGGGCATTAATACCTTTTTTTCTGGATGGATATACTGGTTATCACCAAATTCAAATAACTCCTGAGGATCAAGAGAAAATAACTTTTACCAGTCCTTATGATACTTTTGCTTTTAGAAGAATGTCTTTTGATTTATGTAATGCCCCTGCTATATTTCAAAGATGTATGATGACAATTTGTTTGTGATTTAATTGAAAAATTGAATTGAAGTATTTATGGATAATTTTTTAGTGTTTGGAACTTCATTTGACTCATGTTTAAAACATTTATCAAAAGTTCATAAGTGCTGTGAAGAAACAAATTTAATCTTTAATTGGGAAAAATGTCAATTATGGTAGCAGAAGGAATTATATTAGGACAAAATATCAGAAAATGATATGAAAGTAGATCCTGCTAAAATTTAAGCAAACGGTAATTTACCTTATCCAACAAATGTAAGAGGAATTAGGAGTTTTTTTAGGACAAGTTGGATTCTATAGGCGATATATTAAAGACTTTTCAAAGATTACTAAGCTTTTATATCATTTACTGAAGAAAGATGCAATTTTCAATTTTGATGAGGAATGCCTAAAAACTTTTGAGTTATTAAAAGAAAAATTAGTCACTGCACCAATTATAATTTCATCATATTGGGGAAAACCTTTTGAATTGATGTGTGATGCTAGTGATTATGCTATTGGAGCTGATTTAGGACAAAAATATAATAAAATTTTCAAAGTAATTTACTATGCTAGTAAAACTTTTAACGAAATACAACCACTAAAAAAGAGTTATTAGAAATAGTATATACCTTTGATAAATTTTGATCATATTTAATTAAAACTCATTATGTAGTGCATACATATCATTCTGCTATTAAGTACTTAGTGAAAAAGAAGGATGATAAACCTAGACTTATAAAATGGATTTTTCTTTTGCAAGAGTTTGATTTTAAAATAATAGATCGAAAGGGGATTGAAATTCAAATTGCTGATGATTTGTCCAGCATTGAATTAGAAAAAATTAAAGAACATTTTATAGATGAAAAATTGTTCAATATTAATGAGTGGTGTGTTTCGTGGTATGCCAACATTGTGAACTTTCTTATTGGTGATATTATACCATATGGAATAACATACCAACTGAAAAGGAAATTTATGTATGAAGCTAAGGCATATTTTTGGGATGACCCATTTTTATATAAACAAGGAAATGATATGATTATTCGAAGTTGTGTACCATTAGAAGAAACTTATGAAATTATCCAATAATATCATAATTCTAATTTTGGGGGACATCTTGGTGTCGATAAAATAACATTCAAAATTTTACAATCTAGATTCTATTGGCCTACTATTTTTAGAGATGTTAATGAATGTATCAAAACTCGTGATAGATGTTAACGAGTAGACAATATTTCTAGAAGAATGAAATGTCCCTTAATGATATGCTAGAAGTTGAAATATTTGATGTTTGGGGATTAGATTTCATGGGACAATTTATACCATCTTTCGGGAATCTATATATATTGTTAGCAGTGGATTGCTTTACCTACATGTGATGCTCAAAGTGTTTCAAAATATTTTGAAAACAAACATATTTTGTAGATTTGGGATGTTGAGAGTTATCATAACTGATGGAGGAAGTCATTTTAGAAATTCCATAATGGAGAAATTATTAACAAAATATCATATAAGTCATAGAATTACTACTGCTTATCATCCTCAAACAAGTGGTTTGACTGAATTATCCAATCGAAAAATTAAAAGAATTATGGAAAAATATGTCAATCCAACAAAAATGGATTGGTCAGTCAAATTTGACTATGCTTTGTGGGCATATAGGACTGCATATAGAACTTCTATAGGAATGTTCCCATATAGACAAATATTTGGAAAAGCTTGTCACTTACCAGTTAAACTTGAACATAAAACATATTGGGCGATTAAAGAGTTCAATTATAGTTTGAAAGATGTTGTTGAGAAAATATTATTACAATTAAATGATCTTGAAGAGATAAGGAATGAATCTTATCAAAGTGCTAAGATTTACAAAGAAAAGATGAAGAAATGGCATGATCCAAGGATTCTTACTAAAAATTTTAAGCAGGGCAACAAGTTTTGTTATATAATGCAAGGTTAAGATAATTTCCAGACAAACTTAAGTCCAGGTGGATGAGCTCATTTGTTGTGATAAAAATTTATCCTTATGGAGCTGTGGATATTAAAGATCCTAAGACTGATAAAGTGTTTAAAGTGAATGATCATAGACTAAAACCTTATTTTGTATGGGATCAGCATAAATTAAATGAAGGAATGATGTTGGGTCAACCAGAATAAGCACTGGTTACATCGGGCTGACAACGTTAAACCAAGTGCTTTGTGGGAGACAACCCATAGTTATCAGTGTGTTTTTCTTTGAATGTTATTTGTGCGTGATTAAGAAAATTGGGGTAGTATTTTTGAGACTATTATATGTTAGTATTGATTTTAAGACTTTATTTAGTAACCTAGACATGTTAGAAAGAGAATTTGGACGTTTAGTTGATTGGTGCAAAAATGTGCACTGGCACCTAAGCGCCAATATTCGACACTTAAGCGTGACAGTTAAAAAATATGTGCTAAATTATGATTCTAGAAGGTTTAGCCACCAATTGGTTTGTAAAAATGTGCCAAGGAAATTCCAAGACGTTCCTAAAAGTTATTAGAGAGGTTTAGGCCTATAAATAGAAGGGTTTAGTGAAGGCATTCACCCCAGATCATATTCAACCCTAAAGTCTATAAGAGAGAAATTTTTGAAGAAGAAGAAAGAGACCATCATTAGTCAAAGTGCACAAGAGATGTATAACTATTTCTTAGTCGTTAGTATCGAAGGAATATCAAAAGATCAATAAAATTGAGACTACCTTGGTTTTGCTTGAGACCAAGGTAATTGAGATTCATGGAAATCTTGAGCATATTGGATGACAATTGAAAATGCAATTCAACCATACTAGTTATATAGAGGAAATAGATAAGGAGATGTTTCTTAAGCAGAAATGGATTGAAGAAAATAGTATCAGAGCTCGTCATCACCGTCCTTTTTATCAATTTTATATTCCAATTGCTCCAGGAAAGACTAATGAAAGACCGACTTTGTCCCATCAAATGAAGAATGTAATTATGTTCAATGTCAGAGTTTGTTTGTTAAGAGTCGATGTGTTTATGGGTTAGTGTTTAAGTTTTGCATCTTAGTGTTTATGCTTTTATGTGTTTAATTGTGAATGTTTGTGCTTATGAAATTTTCTCATCTGAGACTATTTGGAGTGAGAATTAAGTGTTATATGTACTTGTAATTATTTGTGAATGAAAATATACGATTGTTTGTGTAAAAATTCGTGTTATTTTTAGTCTTAAATTGAATTGAGTTATATAGAGAATTTTGAGAGAGAGGACAATTAAAGGAAATGAAAATAGTCATTTAAGTGTTATGAGACCATTTAGGGGTGATATACTTAGGTAAATAGTGCATTTTACTTAAGTTCAAAAATATTAAGAATCATGCACTGGCGCTTAAGCGCCACATCTCGCCCTTAAGCGCGAAGTAACCCGAGAGACAGACACCTAAGCACCACTTATATACACTTAAGCGCAGGTTCACAAAAACCGGATCTCAAACGGTTGAAAGTGAAAAATTAACCCAAAAATTGCCATTTTTTACCCTCCCATCACCTTCAACCACTCAAAATTGCAATTTTGGAGAGCTAGGACACACTATTAAGTGGAGATTTCTTGGTGGAATTTAGAAAAATTTGCTAGATTCAGATTTCTTAAGGTAAGAGCTTTATTTCTATGTAAAAATTTTGGATTTTCATCATGTATTTTGAGTACATTTGGAAGAATTTGAAAATTCACTTTTCATGGTGAAAAATGAGGGAAAATCTATAGATTTTGCATAGGAAGTGTAGTTTAAGCTTTTAGAAGTTTAGTTTAGTAGCTTAAACTTGATTTTTGAAGTTATTTTTGGAATTTTATAAAATTGTAGAATGGCATCAATAATGAAGAGGAGTAAAGGAAGAGCCCTTTTGATTCAAGCAAAATTGTGAGTTTGAAGGCTTAAGAGAGGTACAGTGATGCTCTGCAATCATGAAAGCTTATTCAGAAGCGTTGTTTTAAGAATCCAGGTTGATCTATGGAAGATCTGATCGTTCGCCAACAATGAGAACAATTCTGTTATTTTTATGTTGTTACAGTTATATCTGTTGTTAAGGAGTTATATGCAAACTTCCTTGAAGCTAAAGATGATTGAGTCATGGTTCGAGGAAATTTGGTACCTTTTTCACCGGAGGTAATCAAATTTTTCTACCATTTGCCACCTAATACTTTATGTTTTTTTATGCAAATTAAAGTCCGACTGAGACTGAGCTAGATGAGAATATTTCTTATTTGATTGTTGGAAGAGGACTTTGGAAGATCACAAATGAGAGGAGAGTCAATTTTTTCACATCAAAGTTAAGTGCACCTTTGAAGGCATGACACTATTTTATTTTAGCACGTCTATTATCAACAAATCATCTTAGCAAAGTTACCAGAGAGAGAATGACGTTAAATTATTGTATCCAGGAAGGAATGCTCATCAACATTGGAGCTTTGATATATCAGACTATCATCAGTTCTGCCACTTTTGTTACTACTGTAGGTATGGGATTTGCTTTCTTGATCTTTTCTTTATGTGAGCAGGCTGAAGTGAAATATGATAGCTGAGAGGAAGTACTATAGCCTCTAAAGCTTATTACAAATGTGAATGTAAAGACTTATTCTGAACATTCTATTTTTAGCTGGAGAGGAGGATTTTCAAGGAGTTATGGAATTGAAATGTCTGCTGCTTCTACCTATGCTACTTCTACATCTAGACCATCAACCTCATGTGCTTCTACTTCTAAAGGTGCATCTACTGAGACCCAAGATCATTTATTATAGAGGATGATGGACAATATTAATTATACCACTGATAAAGTTTAGAATTTAGGGCATTTTGCAGAACATACTGATAGGTATAATAGAAGAAAAAGTGATTGTGATGAGAAATTTCACTCATCTTTGGAGAGCCTCATTAGGGGTAACCCAGGAGTGCAATTTCCTTTATATCCTAGATACCCTGATTATGAGCCTGCAGATGTTTGGAATAGCGGTGATTCCGAGAATGAAGAGTGGTACTATGAGATTTATTTTTATATTTGTATTATGATATGGACTATGTAGTATGGGCTAGCTACATTTGCATTTATGTGTTTATTTGGACTTTATGATGTGTGTTGGACTTATATTTAATTGTTATTATGAAGTTTGTGTTTTGTTAGTATTTTGTTTTAAATTCTAGAGTAGTAAATGTTGTTGTGTGTTTAGTGCAGTGTTAGTTAGTTAAGATTGAAATTAACTCTATATCTTTTGGAAAGTTGAAAATCTTGCTAACTTTAGTTTTAAATTTTAAACTTAGAAAACTGCTACCCTGTATTTTTCTTTTATCTTGTTAGTGTGTTTGTTTTTATGTTGAGACTGTGAAGTCAAAGTTAGTGTTTTTGTTTGTTTTTATGTTTGTTCCCACTACTTAGAAGTCTATTGAATCTCTACATGCTGAATTGAAATGAAAATGATAGAAAATTAATCAAAAATTAATTTTACTCCTGTTTTTCGTTTTATACTTGTATACTTATGATATAAAAATTCTTGTAAGCATATTATTTTAATTTTCATTTATGCTTATATATATATCTGCTGCTAAATTGTTTAATCTGTTAAAAATTTAAGTTTGGAGTGGGGATGAAATTTTTTTTCAAAACTTGAATTTTATTTGTTCTCAAATGTGTTACAAGTGAATTTGATTTGAAAAGAAAAATGATCATGTATATGTAGTTATATTAAGGAAGTAAAATTTGATTTTAGAAATAAGTAAGAAAATTTAGTTGAAATTTTTAGTAATGAAGAAAACTTTAATTTAAAATATTTTAGTGTAGAAACTGTTTAATTTAAGTAACTACCTTTAGTACGAAAAATTGTATTTTTGAAATATTTAGAAATTTAGACTTTTATTTTTAATGCTTAAATTTCTTTTATTAAAAATAAATTTCATAACTATTATTGTATTTATAAGTAAAAGATTTATATTTAGACTTTTCTTTAGGATAGGAGAAGTGGAATTCAAAACAATTAAAGACTTATCTAGATATAGTAATCCTTGATTAAAAAAGAAAAGAAAAAAAAAAGAAAAAGAAAAGTAAAAAGAAAAATAAAAGGAAAAAAAAGTAGGGGAGGAGAAGCTTAAGGATTAGCGCCTAATCAAAAATTGGTTCCACATTTGATCTTTTTAAAGTATAAGACTTCAGAAAATCTTAAGCTTAAAAATATAATATAGTAACTAAAATTATTCTTAATAAAAATTTTTAAGTAGGATAATAAAAGAACTAAATTCTAAAGTTGGAGAATCTACAATATTTCTAAATTAGATAGGAACTCAAAATTTCATATTTCTTAACATTAAGAATTTTCAAACTTTAAGTTGGTCTCATTTACTGAATATTTTTTCTAAATTGGGCTACTATATTTCTAAATCTAAATTTTATTAACTCCTAAAGAAACTCATATACATATCATACTTATTTAGGTTTTAAAGATTGAAGTGTCACTTGAGGACAAGTAACATTTTAAGTTTGGGGGATTTTGATACCCTAAAATATATAGTGTTTTTAAACGCATTTTTATACATATTTTTGAGATATTGCACTTTAATAAAAAATATTTGTGTGTTTTTCTTTCAGGTACAAGTAAAAAGGTGAAAAATGCTAAAAGGAGTGAAAAAGGATCAAATTTGAAGCAAGAGGTGAAAATTATGCTAAAGTGTTTTGGCGCCTAAGTGTCAAATCTGGCGCTTAAGCGCTAGAGGCAGTTATTTGGCAATTTTCTTCATTTGACTGAATTTTGAAGAGGTATTTGAGGCACCTATTGGCTAAAGAGGGTGGTTATGACCACTAGAAACGAAAATATTATTAAAATACTTATGAAAAGAAGCATCCTTTAGAGAATACATTGAATTGGGTTATCAAGCCACCTCTTGAAGATTTATAAAAGAAAGAAGTTGAGACTTTTTAAAGTGTGCTTGAAAGTTCTGAAAAGTGTTGGAAAGGAGAGAGTTTTGGAAATATTTTCAGGCACCACAAATTTACTTTATCCTTTTTATTTTTAGTTTATTTTGAGAGTGTTGTAAAAGAGAAGAGATTCAATGGAACTTTAAGAGTTTGGTGGAGGATTTGAGATAGGTTTTTTCTTCTTTTTTGAACTACTTCTGGTTTTAATTGAGATTTCTTGTTGGTTTGACAATGATTTCTACTTTTAAACTAAAGTGTGGTTCTACTTTTTGTTTTAATTGAGACTTTTTTATCTTTTTGTTTTAGACTACTTTTGGTTTTAATCGAGACTTGTTGTTGGTTTGACAAGATTTCTTCTTTTAAACTAAAGTGTGTTTCTTATTTTCTCCATGGATTCTGAGTAATTTTCTTTATCTTTCTTCTTAAGATGATAAGTAATTAAGTGTTGGATGGAAGGATTTTAAGTAGTTTTCTTTATCTTTCTCCTTAAAATGATAAGTAATTCTACTTTTTGTTTTAATTGAGACTTTTTTATCTTTTTGTTTTAGACTACTTTTGGTTTTAATCGAGACTTGTTGTTGGTTTGACAAGATTTCTTCTTTTAAACTAAAGTGTGTTTCTTTTTCATGGATTATGAGTAGTTTTCTTTATCTTTCTCCTTAAAATGATAAGTAATTAAAGTGTTACATGAATTCTGAGTAGTTTTCCTTATCTTTCTCCTTAAAATGATAAGTAATTAAACTATTGGATGGAAGTTATGGAGAGTATTGATCTTTAATGTTGGAAGAAGTTGTGATGATTTAAATCCATGAAGTTCATTTACTTCTTGATTTGGCCTATCTAGATGTTAAAATTTATTATGAGAATATGTAAGAACCAGTCTGGTATTGTCTCAGTCAACAATTGGAAAGAATCAGATGAGATTGTATGAATGAGAATGTAATTCATATGATTTAGAGCAAATAAATAGGCAAATAATCTTTGAAGGGTGTAGAGTTAGAGGACTTTAAAGTGACAGGTTAAAGCTCCTAACTTGGTTTATTATTTTAGGTTCTAATACGAGATGTTAGACCCAAGTAGAGGGAATCGAGGGAACTCTAAAGTGAGAGCTAGTGTCTTCCCTGTTGTTTACGTTCATTTCTCTCTCTTTTATTTTAGAAGGAGTCGCCAGCCTGTTGATCATCGTATAGTTCCCCCCATTCGAATAAATCTCCCTCCTGAATCAGATCAATGATTCGAAGAGGAGAGGGACCAAATAAAAAAGGACATACGACAAAATGACAAACAAGAGAAAACACAAAACGTGGAGAGCCTACGTGCGGTAAACCTCACAAGGATAGGTTAAGAGTGTCCGCCCAAATAAGATCGGGTAAAAGCACCTTAAACTGATATCTGCGAAAGAATACCTACGTAGACTACCCATAACCAAAGAGTCAGGTGTAGTTGCATGTTCTGGGGTCAAGAGCACTTCGAAGGGGACGCATCCTACTTGGTTAATTACATCTTGGGGGGTACCCATAAATACTCTCGATAAAAGGAGTTTCTCTTGAATTATCGTGAACCTGGGGCAATAGGTACTCAAAGGAAGGTTATTCTATGTGGGAACAGTCTCGATGCTTCAAAGCTTGCGCTAAGCCATCAGGCAGAGAGTGAGTCTCTCACGCTCCAAATGGGTAGCGGCTCATTGGCATACGGGGCCCATGGAATAACCTAAATCATCTTGATGGTGATATCCCAACACATCAAAGCACGTATGAGCCAAAGGGCAGAGGGCAAATCGTCGTATCTCAAATGGGCGACAACTCATCGACATCGAGCCGTCAAAATGATATCAACGAAGTCAAGGAGCAACGGGGGCTCAACAAAAGAAAGGTAGAGTGATCCTAAAAAGGTAGAGGTAACTGGGTCAGGGTACCACGGATCTCTCATACACAGTTACTAGAACCCTAAGTCTACCTGGTCGTAAAGGTAGTTGACCTAACACGTCCTGAGGTTCTCGGTCAGCAATCCGTGAATTGTGTCGCCCAAGGGAACCTCGGTAGACCTAAGGTCAAAGGAAGGAAACTCTATCTTGTAACTAAAAAACTGGAGCTCCAAGAGATGGGATTTATACATGCCAAAATGGTGAAGATGCCCCAAGAAGGAAAAGAAAGTGGAGGTTCAGCTACAAAGCTGAAGACGGTCCAAACAAAAGGACTTACACCCTGTCTGGGTCGGGGAGTCTTCTAACAGCCTAGACACACTAGACAACCACTTATAAAGAAGCATGCCGGGCCAGTTAGATTGGAGAAGCATGGGGACTCCTCCTCGGGACATGCAAATATGATGCAGTTATCTAGAGCAATCCTTAAGTTTGTAGAGGTCCTATTAATATACGCAGGAAAGTAAATGTTACAATTTTTAAATCTTGAATATTTTAATCCTAAATTTTAATTATCTTAAATATTTTATTTAGGATTTTGTAGAAAAT
>JXCR01143491.1:36210-56709 GCA_002079205.1 Phalaenopsis hybrid cultivar
AAAAAAAAAAAAAAAAAAGAAACAACCACATTACCAAACAAGCTCTTATGATTTAAATTTAGAAATAAATGTATATAACATATTATTATATAAATAATATATATAATATATTATGATATAAATAATTATATCATTTTGTTATTTCGAGCTAAAATGAGTCGAACACAAGCGAATAAAGAGGTATTTGTGTTCGGCTAATTTATAATTCGAGCTTAATAAACTTATTCTCATTCGACTCGTTCATTTAGAGAATGAGCGGAACACGAGATTTTTATGACAGCTCTACATATATGCCCCAATTAATATATAGATACGATAAACTAACGCAATTTTCTACGTCATTGAAATGTTGATGGTTGACCCGCATAACCGGCTGATATATTGTTACATCATTATCATTATCTATTGTGATATTATAAATATTGGGGTTGTTGTCTTTACTTCTGTAACTGGACTAGGCTGAGTATGGCTATTAATTTGTATATCTTAAACTTTAGATAAGTACAATAATTAAACTATATTTTAAGTCATTGAAATTATTCAAACTTGAAACCCACCGAAGCAACATGCGCTTGTACTCCGGTCAGTTTATTTGCATCATTTTAAATAGGGCTACATATGTCGTGACTCGAAATGCTACAGTCACTATACAGCAATGGATGTATCATTATATATATATATATATATATCATTTCCCCATGCTCGGGGAACTTGATTAAATCGAGCGAGTTGAAGGATGGCCGGTTTCAAAAAATGGCGGACATAGGTATGCCAAATGAAAAGGCATGAATTGAGGAAAAGATTGACTGAAAGTGGGTCGGGTGATTACTTTCAGGCCAACTTGGCATTGAAATTTTGAACAACTGAGGTCGGAAGGGTCAGGCTCCCAAAGATGGTTCTCTGCTCACTAACGACGAGATACATGAAAGAGTATATTGAAAATCATTAAGGAGACAAGTCCCGAGGTTGCCTTCGTAGGTGACCACCAGATCTTGCACCTAGAGAGTGGAATAAACTTGGTCGTGGCAAAGATCAGAGCGATCAATGCGGTAGGGAAAAGAGTTGGCTTAAGCCTAGCATAAAAGCAATAAACTGACATATCTCAATCGATTGATAAAAGTTCAAGTTTTTCTTGTAATCGGTCGATCACTCTGACCAATAAAAAAAAAGAAAAAAAAGAGGAAAAAAAAAACATGTAAATATATTTTATTATCGATTTTAAAATTTAACAATAGGACGACGTGAGTGTTAAATATATGGAGTCTGTGACTTACCTTTATACCAGGTCTCACCTCACACCCTCCTATTTAAATAGCCTCAACCAAGCCCTCCTTAATCCCTCCGCTCCTTAAGCTTGGCTCGGCAAAGCTTACAAGAAAAGCTTATGGTGGAGAGCTAAGGGAGCGAAAGGAAGAGAGATAGAAAGGAAGTTTTTGTATAAATGTCGAGACGCTCGACAGTGTAATTTCTCAAAGTAATAAAATCCTTTGCAGCTCCATGGACGTAGTCAAATTAGTCGAACCACGTAAAGCTGCGTGTTATTTTCCGATTTGCAATTTTTTTGATCCGGTTTTTTTACTTTATTGTCATTGTTTTTAATAACAATTGGTATCAGAGCTGTGATTTTGGATCTAAAGAAGAACGATGGACGGAGACGAATTGATGGCTTCGGGGATCGAGAAGTTTAATGATACAAATTTTGGTTACTGAAAGATGCAGATAGAAGACTATCTCTATGGGAAGAAACTTCATCTTCCGCTACTGGTAAAAAAGTAGGAAAAGATAGACGAGGTGGAATGAAATCTGTTGAATCGACAGTTTTTTGGATATGATTAACCCTGTCAAGATTCGTTGCCTACAACGTCATCAAGGAGAGGGCTACTACAGATATTAAGACGGCTTTATCAGGTATATATGAAAAGCCATCGACGAATAACATGGTGCACTTGATGAAATAATTATTTAACTTGAAAAGGGCGGAATGTGTTTGTGTTGCTCATTACCTGAATGATTTCAATACTATCACAAATCAATTGTCGTCTGTTGAAATTGATTTTGATGATGAGATACATGCGTTGATATTGTTGGTGTCATTGTCAAATAACTGGGAAGCCATGAGGATGGACGTTAGCAGTTTTGCAGGTAAATTCAAACTAACATATGATGATATTCATGATTTGATTTTGGTTGAGGATGTGCGCATGAAATATTCTGGCGAGACCTCGAGTTCGAGTTCGACATTGATTGTTGATTCCAGAGAGAGATAACATGACAGGAACTTAAATAGAGGAAAATCAAAATAAAATTCTGGTCAGCAGACAACCTGCTGGAATTGTGGCAAGGCTGACCACATGAAAAGAAACTGTAGAAATCCTAACAAGAAGGTGATGATAGTGCAAATGTGATAACTGAAGAATTACAGGATAAACTAATGCTGACAGCTCATAGTTTTGTTGATGACTGGATACTAGATTCAGGGGCTTCCTTCCATACATTTTCCCACCAGGAGTTAATGCAGAATTATGTTGCAGGTGCATTGGAGAAGGTATCTATGGTTGATGGAACAACTTAGAACGTGGTGAGGATGTGAGACGTTGATATTGCTCTCCCCAACAACAGCAAATGGATTTTGCAAAAGGTCAGACACATTCCTGAGTTGATGAAAAACCTCATTTATGTTGGGTAGTTCAATGAGGGTGGTCATTTGGATAATACCTAAAATGTTACCAAAGTAGCATTAGTACTGGCTCAGAGTAAGAAAACAGAGACATTATAAATGACTACATGTTTACTCAGGCGTGGACACATGTGTCAAAGGTGCATTATGAAAAAACAGAAGAATGTAGTTTTTTGAAAGGTTGCAGAGCGACAAGGGAAGAAAAGCTGAATCTTGTACACACAGATGTGTGGGGACCTTTTCCAGTAACAACTCTTGGAGGCTCTAGTTACTGTAGAAATGTAAGGTTTGTTGATCTACCACTTGTCACAGTTTAGGGCAGTGATGTAAATGAAGAGGAGAGTGGGTCTGGGGCACTCATTCCTATTGTTCCACAGATAGATGAGTTTAAGTGATGTAAATGCTAACTCCATTAGCCTATTTATACATCTCACTAGGCATGAAATCTCAAAGGATGTCAATTATCAAATAAATTTTCTCAATTATGAGGCCATAAATTGTTTAATCATTTCTCTCTCTTTATTTTAACTATCTTAATCAAGGAGTAGGAAAACTTGAAGAACTAAACAACAAAACTGCTAACACGAATCTCAAAGCAATCATACGCCCAAGGACGTTGGTCGGGCGATCGAAACAGTATGTCGAAGGAGCATGGAATGAACCAGCCGTCAGACAACCGACTACACTATCAAGTCAGCAGACCAACGTTGTCGAGGGATTCAATCGATGGACCACGCTTACAACCCCAAGCTACCCAATCTTTTTTCAAGGGCGCCAGATCACAACTAGTCGATTGATCAGCTTGTCTCGACATGAACAATCGTCGCGCAACCGATAATCATTGTAGACTGAACCAAAATGCTTCAATCTGCCATTGACTATTGTATTATGCTTAAATGATAGCACAAATCTTGTACTAAATTTGTGCATTAACAACATTAATGACGATTTCCATAAGTGTTTCCTCAATTTTGTAAATGTCTGAAAATGTCCCCTATGAGTGAGAGATCCAAAGATGAATAAGGGCACCCCCCTCCCCCCCCCTCTTCTCAGAATTNTACTCTGTCTCCAACTCTCCTCGTGGCACCAACTCCCAAGATGTGTTTTATCTAAATGTTGATTTAGGATGTAACAACTAAATACTTAGTGTTTAAATAACCCTTCAATCAAAGTAGTCAGTGTTGTTAGATCAAGCTGAACAAATTAAAATAAAATATTTTTTTAACCTCTTTCCTCGGCTACCAATCTAACCACTCAACTTAAAAAAATTAATTACATAATTCATCCATTATGAGAAGAAAATATTTTTTTAATAATTACTTATATTTAGATTTATTGAAACAACTTAGAGATTCATACACAAGTATAATTTTATACCTAACTTTACATTGTGAGAATTAATTACTTACCGAATATATTAAAAAATAAAAACAAAATACCATACACTCCATTCCCATCCTAAAACATTATACATTAGCAAGCTATTAAGGTTTGGCTTTTTTTTCTTTTCAGTCTAAATATAAAAATAAATAAATAAATTACACGTAGCCAGATGGTGACAGGGTGTGGTGACCAACCGGAACCTACTTTGGGGCCCACGGTCTCGTGGGCCGTGGAGCCCTTTCCACCTTGTCAACGGTTTATCGGTGGTCCCATTTGAAGTTGGCTAACTCGTTGGGTTAACTGAATCGCAAACCGCTAGCGGACAGTCCACGCCGGTTTCACTTTCACTGCGAACGTAACTGACGAACAGATAATATTAAAAGTTTGGGTGCTATACATATGTAAAAGCCCCCATTTTTAAATTCTCCACGCCCGCGGCTGCAATAAATTTAGGGCAATCATACAAAGGCCACACAAATTTGCTATTTACAAATCTACCCCCATCTTACATCCATTTTTCATCTATTTTTCAAATTCTAACTTAAATATAAAAATTCATGGTAAAAACTAAACCCATATTATTCCTTTTTATCAAATTCTCATTAGTTTGGCTGTTGTACCCGTAAAAATAGAAAAATTATTACATCAAGACTCACACATGCAGAGCTGCTTGTTGAGTCCAATCTCACGCTGACACGTGAAATTACGTCCTACTTACATAAAAATAAAAAAAATAAAGCAAACGCATGTCCCGATCATATCGATACGTTATAGGAATATTTAATCGCATAATAATATTCCCAGTGTTATTCTGAATATTTTTCACGTTATTATGAATATTTTCTGCGTTATTGATGTGTTATTCAGAATAACACGATNCCTAAACCCATATTATTCCTTTTTATCAAATTCTCATTAGTTTGGTTGTTGTACCCGTAAAAATAGAAAAATTATTACATCAAGACTCACGCATGCAGAGCTGTTTGTTGAGTCCAATCTCACGCTGACACGTGAAATTACGTCCTACTTACATAAAAATGAAAAAAATAAAGAAAACGCATGTCCCGATCATATCGATACGTTATAGGAATATTTAATCGCATAATAATATTCCTAGCATTATTCTGAATATTTTTCACGTTATTATGAATATTTTCTGCGTTATTGATGTGTTATTCAGAATAACACGATGAAATATTCATATAATACGGCGGCAAAGATAAATAATGCAAAAAATATTTGCTTTGGGTCTGTAACGCATCGGTCGAGTCGCGTGTTTTCATTTTTTTTTTAAATTTTTTTATGTAGGTGAGCTGACTTTTCACGTGTTAGCGCTGGATTGGACTCCGCAAACAGTTCTGTATGCGGATTCCTGATGTAATAATTTTTCGTAAAAACACTGGTCTCAGAAAAATCATCTGGGGTATGATTTGTAATTATCCATATTTTGTCAGGTTTATATGTAATTATCCCTAATTTTATTCATTTATTTATTTCCGCATTTTTCGCTCCGTGCTTCGTCGCTTGTCAGAAAGAAGACAAATCGAGGAACAGACGGTACTCCTCGTAATAATTTTATCACGCCTCTGCCTTTCGCTCACTTCTCATGGAATTCGCTACTTAATTGTATTAAATGCGATTGAATTCGTTTGATTCATTGTGAACGACTCTTCTTCTTCTTCTTTCCGCAGTTCTGAGGATGAATGATTGCATTAACTGTGAAATCCCGTAAGAAGTGCGAATTGGATGTGTTCGTCGATTCCTTCTTCCTTATTTAATGTAAGAGATTTTATCAATATTTGCTGTTTTCCGGATCTCTGGCAAATTTTCAAGGATAAAATCGATAGGATCTGATCTTATCCGTTCTGAGTATGCAAGCTCGGAAGTAAAATCTAGANTTTTGGGTGCTATATATATATGTAAAAGCACCCATTTTTAAATTCTCCACGCCCGCGGCTGCAATAAATTTAGGGCAATTATACAAAGGCCACACAAATTTGCTATTTACAAATCTACCCCCATCTTACATCCATTTTTCATCTATTTTTCAAATTCCCACTTAAAGATAAAAATTCATGGTGAAACCTAAACCCATATTATTCATTTATATCAAATTCTCATTAGTTTGGCTGCGGTACCTGTAAAAACAGAAAATTATTACACCAAGACTCACGAATGCAGAGCTATTTGTTGAGTCCAATCTCACGCTGACACGTGAAATTCCGGGCCTACTTACATAAAAATGAAAAAAAATAATGAAAACGCACGTCCCGATCCTATCGATACATTATAGGAATATTTAATCGCACAATAATATTCTCAGCGTTATTTTGAATATTTTTCACGTTATTATGAATATTTTCTGTGTTATTGATGTGTTATTCAGAATAACAAGATGAAATATTCATATAACAAGACGTCAAATTTAAATAACGCAAAAAAATATCTGTGTTGGGTCTGTAACGCATAGGTCGAGTCGCGTGTTTTCATTTTTTTTTATGTAGTTGAGCTGACATTCCACGTGTTAGCACTAGATTGAACTCCGCAAGCAGCTATATATGCGAAGTCCTGATGTAATAATTTTTAATAAAAAAAATGGTCTCAGAAAAAACATCGGGGGTGATTTGTAATTATTCATATTTTGTCAGGTTTATATGTAATTATCCCAAATTTTATTCATTTATTTACTTCCGCATTTTTCGCTCCGTGCTTCGTCGCTTGTCAGAATGAAAGACAAATCGAGGAACAGACGGTACTCCTCGTAATGATCTTATCACGCCTCTGCCTTTCGCTGCTCACATCTCATGGAATTCGCTACTTATTTGTATTAAATGCGATTCAATTCGTTTGATTCATTGTGAACGACTCTTCTTCTTCTTCTTCTTTCCGCAGTTCTTAGGATGAATGATTGCATTAACTGTGAAATCCCGTAAGAAGTGCGAATTGGATGCGTTCGTCGATTCCTTCTTCCTTATTTAATGTAAGAGATTTTATCTATATTTGCTGTTTTCCGGATCTCTGGCAATTTTTCAAGGATAAAATCGATAGGATCTGATCTTATCCGTTCTGAGTATGCAAGCTCGGAAGTAAAATCTAGAGAAAAAAAGATAGCGAAAGAGAGTTATTCGCAGTATACTTTGACTGAGGTGGCGTGAGCTTGCGGACTTGGCTTTCTTGATTGTAGAAATTTCTTTTGAAGACAAATGGTTGAAGGCTGAGGGGTGTGAGGGTTTCCTCTCTCCAATCTTCAAGTAAATTTTGCTTCACGGAGAACGGATGATCTAGTGCTGGAGATGGTTGTTCGGGTTTGGTGCCACGGGATTCTCTTACTCTGGTTTGCTCTTAGTTCCATTGGATTCGCCGAGCCTGTTGAAGATAAGCAAGCGCTGCTCGATTTCCAATCCAAGATCGCGCATGGCNGGCTGGAGATGGTTGTTCGGGTTTGGTGCCACGGGATTCTCTTACTCTGGTTTTCTCTTAGCTCCATTGGATTCGCCGAGCCTGTTGAAGATAAGCAAGCGCTGCTCGATTTCCAATCCAAGATCGCGCATGGCTTCGCACTGAATTGGAGGGAGGATACCTCTGTGTGCGAGAACTGGAAGGGAGTAATATGTGATGCTGAGCGTTCGCGTGTCGTCGAGCTTCGGCTACCCGGGATCGGATTCGATGGAGAGGTCCCTCCCAATACCCTCAGCCGCCTCTCAGCTCTCCACATCCTAAGTCTCCGATCCAACGGCCTCACCGGCCCCTTTCCCTCCTCTTTCTCTAATCTCAGTGCCCTAACGGAGATTCACCTTCAGCTGAATAACTTCTCTGGCCTCNATTCGCGTGTCATCGAGCTTCGGCTACCCGGGATCGGATTCAATGGAGAGGTCCCTCCCAATACCCTCAGCCGACTCTCAGCTCTCCACATACTAAGTCTCCGATCCAACGGCCTCACCGGCCCTTTTCCCTCCTCTTTCTCTAATCTCAGTGCCCTAACGGAGATTCACCTTCAGCTGAATAACTTCTCTGGCCTCNCATTCACTGACGCATACAAGACTTCCAACCCCAATGACATGCTTCTGTGTTTTTCTTAGACCCAATAGAATTTACTGGTCAGCCAAAAACAACCAACTGTAACCAGATTCTAGATAGAAGTCGAGTGCATGACACTAGCTTCGGTCACCACTGATANCCTGATGGTTCAAGAAGAAAGATTAGCGAATCAGCGCTTCTTGGAATCATAATTGGTGGTTCTTCTGCCGTGTTTTTGGTTTTCGCCGTCGTTCTTGTGATTTGCTATTCCCGAAAGAGAGATGGGAATACTGTAATCATAGGGAAGGAATCTAAGGGCGATGCATCACCGGAGAAGACAGATGCTAGGAATTCCGATGAGAGCAAACAGCTCGTGTTCTTTGATGGTTCTTCCTCTGCGTTTGATTTGGAGGATTTGTTGAAGGCTTCAGCTGAGGTGCTTGGGAAGGGGAATTATGGGACGGCTTATAAGGCCGTGTTGGAAGATGCCTCAATTGTGGTGGTGAAGAGGCTGAAGGATGTTGCAGTTACAAAGAGGGACCTTGAGCAGCTAATGGAGGTCGTTGGGAGGATCCGTCACGAGAATGTTGTGGAGATGAAGGCTTATTACTACTCAAAGGATGAAAAGCTTGTTGTATATGATTACTACAGCCAGGGAAGCGTTTACTCTATGCTACATGGTATAACTTTTCTACTCTCATCAGTTAAAACTTTTCTTTCTCTATTGGATTAATAAAATAACAAGCATTTTTGCACTGAAGGTTATTACGATGAGTAAAACTAATATGAAACTGACTTTCATAAAAATTTAACAGATAGATTAATTCTGCGTTATTTATTTGGCCCGAGTCTCCTGCATTTGTGATGTTGCCTTTTAATATACATCCATTAGTCAGATTTACATTGTTTAATTTGAATAAAAAGTTACATTCAATTAAACAAAATTTCCTATAAAGGAAAAAAAAAACTCCAAAATTACAACAATTTAAATTACGGGCGTTTACATACATGCCATTCAATTTTTGTGTTTACATATGGAACACCTAAACATTGATTTTTATATTTATAGACCAAATCTTTCATATGGCATAAAAAATACTCCTATTTTATCTCTTAAAAAGTGAAATACACCTTTTTATGTATGTAAATCTTTCTTTAAATTATTATTTTATAATATTGAGTTAGATTGATAACTAGCGATGTATCAAGATTTGATGATTATGAATGAAGCAATTGCGTTAAAGAGAATTCTAGCCATAGATATCTTTGATTTTCTATCACTGATTTCTTATAAAAATTTGCACATCACAGTAAAATAACCAAGTGTAAGAAAAGATGTGTATATAAAGTGATCTTAAGAGTATATCATTTCAATGTGTTTGCCAAAAAAATTTCACTTGATAATTTGAAGTGTGCGCAAATCTAATTCACCAAAATAAGTTTCTATCGAACAGATGGTATGGAAGTTAACCTCCTTATTTCTATTTTGATCACATGTGAACTGCATTTACAGCAACTCCTCTTAGATGATTTTTTTTTTTTAACTTCTCATACAAATCAATTTCTTGCCACAACAAATACCCCTACTCTTGTAGGGTTAAGGAGACTCATTTTGTTAGAATTTGAAAAGCTATTTACCTACATGATTTATATATTGAATGATGTTTTGAGCCGCCAATAAACTCAATATTCTATTATTACTTAATGAGAAATGGCTATGTTTTCTTCAGTAAAATTTTAAAGATATATAAATAGCCCTACTCCTACTCAGTGCAACTCAAAAGATTATAATGTCTTAGGAATTCATCTGATTTTAAGCTCTAAAACCTAAATCATGAACACATGCAACCCCTTCAAAACATCTAGTGCATACCTCAAAATTAGCTTGAGAGGAATGAAGTCAATTTTACTGACCTCATTTTAAACTGTTTAATATATCCACTTTTCAAATATATGAACATTATCGAGTAAATAATTCTTCATCATATTTGCCTTTGATATAATGAGACATGGTATAAACTAAATAGTGCATGGGGATGTCTTGGTAGAGGTAAAGAGTTGAAAGAAATCATCAAGGATAGGATAACAAATGGTGGTGAACCCAGCTACCTTAGGAATAGATGAGTTTAATAATTTTAACCACAGTTTACATCAATGCGCCTCCACTCTATCCACATAAGACTCTAGGACTTATGTTAGAAGTTGGTTAGTTTTAGGGAAGGTCTTCATATTAGCAACAGCGCTACTGGGAAATTTGTCAACTACATTGATGTTAGTGAGAAGAATGTGGGTCTTCAAATCCAAGGATTTTATTATTCTTTTGCCCTCACTGATACCACCAAAGGGTATGGGTGCAGAATTCAGCAAGAATTAGGAGAAAGAAAAGAAGAAATGGGCAAGAACTTTAAGAAGGAAGAGAAGAAATACGCAAGAACTGTTCTCTGATACTAAGTGACGCTGAAACTGTGAGAAGAAGTTGCCAAATCGCAATAGGAAGAAGAAATCTGCATTGGGAATTACAACCGGAAAAAAATGGGCAAGAGCATCAAGAAAGAAGAAATAGCAAGAACTGTTCTCTGATACTAAGTGACGCTGGAACTGTGAGAAGAAGTTGCCAAATCGCAATAGGAAGAAGAAATCTGCATTGGGAATTAATAGAAAACAGCCAACAGAGAGCAGGAAAAAACAACCGGAAATAATGCACTATAGGATCCTGACAAAAGAAGAAGATAAAATGGCAAATTCACCACCTGAGAGGTACCTCAGGATACCACAAAGAAAGTAAAGCCAACCTTCAAGAAAAAATAGAAAATTCTTCTAGATTGCTCTCCCTATACACAACATATCTATTTATAAAGGCTAGAATCTGCTAATTACTAGTATGTCATCCCAAAATATAAAGACATAAATAACAGGCTAAAGCACATAATCCAAGACATATAAACTAAAATAAAACTTAAGCTCCCACGCTGCCAACTCTTCAATTTTTCAAGGTTTGGGAAATGAAGGGCGGTTACAACGTTGAAATAATTGAGTGCGACGAAGAGGGGAGATGAGGAAAGCAATGTGTAAGATTGAGCGAAGAGGGGAGATGAGAAAAGCAATGTGCGAGAATGAGAGAAGAGCGAGATTCGATATGTTTTCTCAGACTAATTTAATTCTCCCACAACTAATACAATAACTTTGATAATGGTCAAGGCTTGGATAAATAATAACTTCATTACTTCTACCACAGCTTTCACCAAATCACAACATTAAGGATTGTTTTTTCAGGATATGCAACATTGTTGCGTGATTTTCATTCTTTTTTTCATTTGATGTTAAATTTTAAATTTGAATGACTTATAAATTAATTTTTGAGGCAAATTGAATGTGCTATTGGGGTTTGCATTGAACTAAATTATTTTTTACCTAAATTAGTAGCTGTGAAACATTAAATCCTTTGTGCGCTCAGCCTTGGTAGGAGGAGCTTCATACTCCCCGCATGATAATGGGATTTTACTATAATTCCATTCTTAAAAGTTCCTACGCCATATTTGACTTACTGTGGGTTTACTTCCAATGCATTTATTCGTTTGTAATATTTTGTTATTTGATTAAGATATTCGTACTGGATGGCAGAAGTTGGAGTTCACCGCAAGTTACCCTTTTTTTTTTTATTTTTTAAGATTTGCACACATGCCACTCAACTCTTACGTACTTGCATATCTAACACCTAAACTTCAATTTTTACATGCATGCAGCCGTAGTCTTGCATGAAAAGGTTTAATTTACTTAAAATAGTAGTATTTTTATATTTTTAAGAAATATAGTGGCATTTTTTATATGCTATGAAATATTTGACTGGTGTAAGTCTAAAATTTAAAGTTTTAGTGTGGGTATTTAAATGCAATTTTTATTTGGTCATATTACCCTGTTTTATTAGAACGGACATGTTTTGATACTTCTATGAATGCTTGCTCTTCTGAGAAATGAACCTTTCATTTGCATTTCAATATCTTTAATCTTTATGCATGCTATGATTCTCTGCTCTTTTGATTGTACAAAAATTGAATTTCTGTTTTGCTTCATGTGGCCACTGACCATGCACATGGAGATCATGGCCTATTGGTAGAGAGGCTTAGTACATTTTACTAGGCATTCTTTTGTATGGTACCATCTGCTTGACAGGCAGAGGAGTTGGTGTACTTTGTGTCTTCAGTTGTTCCAAAATTGCCAAGTTAGTTTCTCTAGAATTTCAGAGCCTTGTCTATTTCCAACTTTTGGACATAATTTCAGTCCTTGAATTCATATCGAATTCGAATGGATTCTGAAAGGTATAGTTAGACATAAGCATGTTTGTTGCCTCTGATTTAACCAAGAGCTATTAAGACATCCAGTCATGCACTTTTATTTCATATAAAAAACTATTTTAAGTTTTTCAATCCCTTGTGACTTATTTACTCAATTTATATTCTATGGTGCATTTAGTTCTTTTGTAATGGAATCTCTTTATTATTATTACTATTATTTTACTCTCTACTTAAAATGCTCATTGTTCCTTGCTTTTCCTGCTCTACTGATCCTGAGATGTTGATTCAAACATGGCAATCATGTNCTGCGACTTATTTACTCAATTTATATTCTATGGTGCATTTACTTCTTTTTTAATTGAATCTCTTTATTATTATTACTATTATTTTACTCTCTACTTAAAATGCACATTGTTCCTTGCTTTTCCTGCTCTACTGATCCTGAGATGTTGATTCAAACATGGCAATCATGTTTTCTTCTNTTGCGACTTGTTTACTCAATTTATATTCTATGGTGCATTTACTTCTTTTGTAATTGAATCTCTTTATTATTATTACTATTATTTTACTCTCCACTGAAAATGCTCATTGTTCCTTGCTTTTCCTGCTCTACTGATCCTGAGATGTTGATTCAAACATGGCAATCATGTTTTCTTCTAAGGTTTATCATAAAATTGGGAGTACAATCATGATGATATTTGTTCTAACCATCCTTTCGCAGGAAGGCGAGGCGAAGGCTGGATGCCACTAGATTGGGAAAGCAGGCTTCTGATAGCCCTCGGAGCTGCAAGAGGAATAGCCTACATCCATCTCCAACATGACGCCAAGCTCGTCCACGGAAACATAAAATCATCCAACATCTTCCTCAACAGCCGCCACTACGGCTGCATCTCCGACCTCGGCCTGGCAGCCCTCGTAAGCCCCACAATCCCCCACTCGTCTCGCATCGCCGGATACCGCGCTCCTGAAATCCTCGATCCCCGAAAATCCTCACAAGCCTCCGACGTCTACAGCTTCGGAGTCCTCATCCTCGAGCTCCTCACCGGCAAACCTCCCATCCAGATGACCGCAAGCGGCGGCGAAATCCTTCACTTGGTTCGATGGGTTCAATCCGTCGTTCGGGAGGAGTGGACGGCTGAGGTTTTCGATGCGCGGCTGATGAGATATCCTAACATCGAGGAAGAGTTGGTCGAGATGCTCCAGATTGCGATGGCCTGTGTTGGAAAGATGCCGGAGCAGCGGCCGAAGATGGCGGAGGTTGTGCGAATGATTGAGTATATAAGGAGGTTTGATAGCAGCAGTCGGCCGTCGGTGGAGTTGAGGTCGGATGAATCCAAGAGCTTGACGCCGACGGTGCTGCGGAATACTCCAGAGTTGGAATCCCCTATGCAGTGAGACTAATTATTGTGTGTAGTATGTTATTCGTTTTAGAATTGGAAAGAGGCAGAAGATTTGGGCAGTGAGGTTTATTTTAGTTCATGGTTTTTCCTGGCTCTGTAAGATTGACTGCTGAATAAGTTCAGATTTGAAGTCATTGATCTCATACAGGATTGTGCACTTGTCCTCCCTCATGATGTTTAGNGAATACTCCAGAGTTGGAATCCCCTCTGCAGTGAGACTAATTATTGTGTGTAGTATGTTATAGAATTGGAAAGAGGCGGAAGATTTGGGCAGTGAGGTTTATTTTATTTCATCCTGGCTCTGTAAGATTGACTACTGAATAAGTTCAGATTTGAAGTCATTGATCTCATACAGGATTCTGCACTTGTCCTCCCTCAAGATGTTTAGAACTAGTTTATATGCTTATAATTTATTTGGATAAAAATAAGCTAGAGAGTTTAAATAGAGTTGGTCTTTATTATATTTGACTTGACGAGAGCTTGAACTGAACTTTTTTGTTGTAAGAATATTGTATTTTTTTTCCATTTTAATTTTCGTGTATTTCATTTTACATAATGGTCAAAAATAAAATTTTAATACTTATTGTTGCATGTCTCAAGATTTACGACAGTAAAATTATATTTTAATGTCTTGGCATTGCTTGAAAATTTAAAACACACAGATAAATAAAAAAAAAAAAGTTGGAGTGACCAAAATTTTTATTCGGACCATGAAAGAGAAAAAAACACGGGGTCTATCATAATCGTGGTAATCAATTGTGTTTGTAAGTACGTAGATCAATCTTTCTCATGAATTATAGAAGATTGAATTGTGATGTTTATATTAAGAATGTAAAATAGTACTTCAGTTATAATAGTCGCAATTGAGCTACAAATATATTTCATCTTGAACGCTATAACCAAATGCTGTAATAGTGACAATTAGCCAAATATTGTACTTGAAAGTTGTAACAGTAGTAGTCGACTGCAGATGACGTATTGGTTGTTTCACATGCAGTAGTTGGTCACAAAAGGTCGTTGGTGAAAGCTGCAATATCATTAGTTGGTCACAAAGGCCAAAATTGGTGACAATAATAGTGTTAGTTATTTCTACAGGTCGTAGTTGAAAGCCATAATAGTAGTAGTTGGCCAAATGCCATGGTTGGTGAATGTAATATCATTAGTTGACCACAAATGTCATAGTTAGTGGCTGCAATAAACATCAATTGGCTATAAAAGTCATATTTAGAAGCAATAGTTATAATCAGTCATTTAGGTTGTACTCGGGAGTTGTAATAGTGTTAGTTGGTCATTAAGAATATAGTTGGAAGTTGTAGTAATAGTTGGTCGAGTTGGGAGTTATAATGCCATCACTTAACAACAAAGGTGGTAGCTGCAGTAGTAGCTGGTCATATAAGCTATAGTTGAGGGCTCCAATAAAGTCAGTTAGTCATAGAGATCATATTTGAAAGTTGTAGTAGTAGTTGATCATATAGGCTATATTTGAGGGCAATAATAGAGTCAGTTAGCTATAGATGTCGCACTTGACTGCAATAATATCAGTTAGTCATAAAGTACATAGTTGAATACTTTAATAGCGTCAATTTGCTACATAGTCGTACTTGGTGACTATAATAGCATCAGTTGGTCACATAGGTCGTAGTTTTTTTTTTTTTTTTGAAGTTATAATAACATCAGTCAGTCACATATACCGTAGTCGGTGGTTGTAATAACATCTATTAGCCATAGAGGTCATAATTAAAAGTTATAATAACATCCATTGACCACAGAGGTGGTATGTGGTGACTACAATATAGTCAGTTGCCCACAAAAGTAGTACTTGAAAGTTGTAATGACATCAGTTGACCATAGATGTCGTAGTTGGTGACTGCAATAGTATTAGTTAGCCACTGAGGTCATAAGTTAGCATTGCGTCTTCAATACAGTTTTATTTGGTACAATTAAAATTGGGATATGATATTAGCAAGTAAAGGGTCGCCGATGGCGGCGAGCAGAGGCGTTGGTGGTAATCGACGATGGCCACCGAGCAGTGTTTAATGGTGGTCGATGGCTACAAAAGTTGGAATTTGTCATAAGGTCTTCAATATTGTGTTATACATTACGACCACATTTGTAATACAATGTTAGCAAGCAGCGGTTTGCGAGGAAGGTGATCAGGGGCAGTCGACGGTGGTTGATGGCAACTGACGGGCGATGATTGGCAGTGGTAGGTAATTATATAGGTCAGAAGTTATTGTCAGGTCTTTTGTTTAGAAGAGCCTTTGGAGTACCTTGTTGAGGATACAATAATACATAGTGCAGAAACGCNGCGGTGGTTGATGGCAACTGACGGGTGATGATCGACAGTGGTAGGTAATTATTTAGTTATCGTCAGGTCTTTTGTTTAGAAGAGCCTTTGGAGTACCTTGTTGAGGATACAATAATACATAGTGCAGAAACGCCTAAAACCGAAACTCCAAACATATTTATGCATAAAAACCCGTAAGGAACAATACATTTCTATCTCAAAATGATAATACTTCAACCCTCATTTCCCAACGTATACCACACAGTGAAAGATAAAGATAAAAAAGAAATATATAAAGTATATATAATGCTTATGTCTGCACGATTTGAGGTCACGGATAACAATCGTTGTGAAACAGGAGAGTTTCCATACAATTTTACAGACCAAATTTCTTTACCCCACAAATATTTGTCGCATTACAACAATAATAGTTTCCATACCATTTCAAATATTGTTCTCACCGCATTACAACAATGATAGTAATCGCCAATGCCATCAAAAGATCATAAACATATTGAAGAATAGCTAAAGATCATTTTAAACGCATTCTATCTTTCGCATGACATCATTCAACACTGCCAAATTGAAATCAAACAAAATATCACTCAACAAGGACCTTTTCTCTGCATACCAACAATGTTAATATGAGGATCCCGAATCTTTCAAATGACAGCATATTCCCAATGGTAAAAACCGTTTCTAACCCAAATACTAAAAACCAAAATGAGGATCCCGAATCCCAGGGAACATTTCGAAGAACAAATTTTTAGGTTAAAAACTCTTGACGATGAGCAGAGATGAGGGCATTGTTTGATAATTCGCGGACTAAAAACATGTTTGATAAGAACTCTGCTAGGCTTCGGTCGGTGCTGGCGAGCGAGTAGACGCGATTATTCGCGGACAGTGGTTTTGCGGAGGCAGCAGAAGCAACAGAACTNATCTCCACCTTGGCGAATATCCAGCTCTTTAGGAGAAAAGATACCTGAGAGTTACACCTGCACCAATGTGGGTTGGGCCACCATGCTTCTGCTGCGTCTGCTGCCTCCGCAAAACCACTGTCCGCGAATAATCGCGTCTACTCGCTCGCCAGCACCCTACAGAACTCCACCTGTCGCAAATTCTTCTGCGACAAACCTGCGAACAATCCGTCTGTCGCAACTCCAGGACAAACCTGCGAACTCCGCTGCAACTGCACGTGCCGCTATTCATGCGACAAATCTGCGAACTCCGCTGCAACAGTACATGCCGCAACTCCTGCGACAAACCTGCTAACTCCGCTGCAACTGCACATGCCGCAATTCCTGCGCCAGATCTGCGAACTCCGCTGCAACTGCACATGCCGCAACTCCTGCGACAAATCTGCGAACTCCGCTGCAACTGCACATGCCGCATCTCCTGCGCAAACCTGCGAACTCCGCTGCAACTGCACATGCTGCAATTCCTGCGACAAATCTGCGAACTCCGCTGCAACTGCACATGCCGCAATTCTTGCGACAAATCTGCGAACTCCGCTGAAACTGCACATGTCGCAACTCCTGCGGCAAACCTGCGAACTCCGCAACTGTACATGCCGAAATTCCTGCGACAGATCTGCAAACTCCGCTGCAACTGCACATGCCGCAACTTCTGCGACAAACCTGCGAACTCCGCTGGTCGAACACCACCAANAAATACTCCAGAGTTGGAATCCCCTCTGCAGTGAGACTAATTATTGTGTGTAGTATGTTATTTGTTTTAGAATTGGAAAGAGGCGGAAGATTTGGGCAGTGAGGTTTATTTTATTTCATGGTTTTTCCTGGCTCTGTAAGATCTGACTACTGAATAAGTTCAGATTTGAAGTCATTGATCTCATACAGGATTGTGCACTTGTCCTCCCTCATGATGTTTAGAACTAGTTATATGCTTATAATTTATTTGGATAAAAATAAGTTAAATAGAGTTGGCCTTTATTATATTTGACTTGACGAGAGCTTGAACTGAATTTTTTTGTTGTAAGAATATTGTGTATTTTTTTTCCATTTTAATTTTCGTGTATTTCATTTTACATAATGGTCAAAAATAAAATTTTAATACTTATTGTTGCATGTGTGAAGATTCACCACAGTAAAGTTATATTTTAATGTCTTGGCATTGCTTGAAAATTTAAAACACAGATAAATAAAAAAAAAAATTGGAGATACCAAAATTTTTATTCGGATCTTAAAAGAGAAAAAAGCACGGGGTCTATCATAGTCGTAGTAATCAATTGTAATTGTAAGTACGTAGATTAATCTTTCTCATGAATTAGAGAAGATTGAATTGTGATGTTTATATTAAGAATGTAAAATAGTAATTTAGTTATAATAGTCGCAATTGAGCTACAACAAATATATTTCGTCTTGAACGCTATAACCAGATGTTGTAATAGTGACAATTAGTCAGATGTTGTAGTTGAAAGTTGTAACTGTAGTAGTCGACTGCAGATGACATGTTGATTGTTTCACATGCAGTAGTTAGTCACAAAAGGTGGTTGGTGAAAGTTGCAATATCATTAGTTGGTCACAAAGGCCAAAATTGGTAACAATAATGGTGTTTCTAGAGGTCATAGTTGAAAGCTGTAACAGTAGTAGTTTGTCAAATTCCATGGTTGGTGAATGTAATATCATTAGTTGACCACAAATATCATAGTTAGTGACTGCAATAAGCATCAATTGGCTATAAAAGTCATAGTTAGAAGCAATAGTAATAATCAGTCATATAAGTTGTACTCGGGAGTTGTAATAGTGTTAGTTGGTCATAAAGAATATAGTTGGAAGTTGTAGTAATAGTTGGTCGAGTTGGGAGTTATAATACCATCACTTGACAACAAAGGTGGTAGCTGCAGTAGTAGCTGGTCATATAAGCTATAGTTGAGGGCTCCAATAAAGTCAGTTGGCCATAGAGATCATATTTGAAAGTTGTAGTAGTAGTTGATCATATAGGTTATAGTTGAGGGCAATAATAGAGTCAGTTAGCTATAGATGTCGCACTTGACTGCAATAGTGTCAGTTAGCCATAAAGTACATAGTTGAATACTTTAATAGCGTCAGTTTGCTACATAGTCGTACTTGGTGACTATAATAGCATCAGTTGGTCACATAGACCGTAGTTTTTTTTTTTAAGTTATAATAACATCAGTCAGTTACATATGTCGTAGTCAGTGGTTGTAATAACATCTATTAGCCATAGATGTCATAGTTAAAAGTTATAATAGCATCCATTGACCACAGAGGTGGTATGTGGTGACTATAATATAGTCAGTTGGCCACAAAAGTAGTACTTGAAAGTTGTAATGACATCAGTTGACCATAGATGTCGTAGTTGGTGACTGCAATAGTATTAGTTGGCCACTGAGGTCATAAGTTAGCATCGCGTCTTCAATACAGTTTTATTTTGTACAATTAAAATTGGGATATGATATTAGCAAGTAAAGGGTCGTCGATGGCGGCGAGCAGAGGCGTTGGTGGTGATCGACGATGGCCACCGAGCAGTGGTTAATGGTGGTCGATGGCTACAAAAGTTGGAATTTGTCATAAGGTCTTCAATATTGTGTTATACATTACGACCACATTTGTAATACAATGTTAGCAAGCAGCGGTTTGCGAGGAAGGTGATCAGGGGCAGTCGGCGGTGGTTGATGGCAACTGACGGGTGATGATCGACAGTGGTAGGTAATTATTTAGTTATCGTCAGGTCTTTTGTTTAGAAGAGCCTTTGGAGTACCTTGTTGAGGATACAATAATACATAGTGCAGAAATGCCTAAAACTGAAACTCCAAAACATATTTAAGCATAAAAACCGTAAGGAACAATACATTTTTATCTCAAAATGATAATACTTCAACCCTCATTTCCCAACGTATACCACACAGTGAAAGATAAAGATTAAAAAGAAATATACAAAATATATATAATGCTTATGTCTGCACGATTTGAGGTAATGGATAGCAATCTCTGTGGAACAGGAGAGTTTCCATACGATTTTACAGACCAAATTTCTTTACCCCACAAATATTTGCCGCATTACAACAATAATAGTTTCCATACCATTTCAAATATTGTTCTCACCACATTACAACAATGATAGTAATCGCCAATGCCATCAAAAGATCATAAACATATTGAAGAATAGCTAAAAATCATTTTAAACGCATTCTAACTTTCGCATGACAACATTCAACATTGCCAAATTGAAATCAAACAAAATATCACTCAACAAGGAGCTTTTCTCTGCGTACCAACAATGTTAATATGAGGGTCCCGAATCTTTCAAATGACAGCATATCCCCAATGGTAAAAACCGTTTCTAACCCAAATACTAAAAACCAAAATGAGGATCCCGAATCCCAGGGAACGTTTCGAAGAACAATTTTTTAGGTTAAAAACTCTTGACGAGGAGCAGAGATGAGGAGATAAGAGACAATTT
>JXCR01143493.1:0-61669 GCA_002079205.1 Phalaenopsis hybrid cultivar
TATATATATATATATATATATATTCATATGGGTTGTCTCCCACAAATCGCTTGATTTAACGTCAACATCCATTGTACCATTGTTTAATCAGGATGACTTAACGTAAAAATTTCCTTAAATTGTGGCATCTGCCCTTCATAGTAATGCTTCAATCAATGCCCATTAACTTTAAATATTTTTTCAGTTTTAGAATCTTTAATAACAATTGTTCCATAATGATAGACTTTAATCACTTTAAATGGTCATAACCATTTGGATTTCAATTTTCCTTGCATATTCTCAATTTTGTATTATATAATTGAACTTTTTGTCCAGTTTCAAACTTCTTTTTAATATTATTTCGATCGTGTCATATTTTCATTTTCTCTTCATAGATTTTTGCATTATCATATGCTTCATTATAATCTCCTTAAGTTCATTTAGTTGCAACATTCTTTTCTCACCAGCATCTTTTAAATTAAAATTAAATTTCTTAATAACCCAAAATGCTTTATGCTCCAATTCTACTAGTAAGTGACATGTTTTTTCAAAAATAATTCTATTTGGTGACATTCTAATAGGAGTCTTATAAGAAGTTTTGTATGTCCATAATGCAGTATCTAATCTAGCAGATCAATCTAATTTATAGGAATTTATAGTTTTCCTAAAATTCATTTTATTTTACAATTAGATATCTCTGCTAGACCGCTAGCCTGACGATGATAAGTATTAGAGAATCTATGCACAATATCATATTTTTTTTATTAATTTATGGATTCTCTTATTCCTAAAATAGGATCCTCCATCCTTAATAATTACTCTCGGCATTCCATATCTTGTAAAAGTATTTTTATTTAAAAATTTAGAAACACTCCAAGAATCACATATAGGTACAACAATAACTTTAATCCATTTGGACATATAATCAACATCGAGTAATATATATAAATTTTCAAAAGAAGACATAAAGGGTCCCATAAAATCTAACCCCCACAAATAAAAAATTTCAACTTCCAATGTGTAATTTAGAGGCATTTAATATTTTCTAAAAATATTTCCTACTTGCTGACATCAATCACATATTTTAATCAATTCATTAACATCTCTCAAAAGAGTAGGCCAATAAAATCCAGCTGGCAAATTGTTATGTGCAGTTCTATTTGTTCTAAAATGCCCTCCAAATTTAGAATCATAGCATCTTTCAATTATTTGTTGAGTTTCTTTATAAGACACACATTTACTAATAATTAGTTCTTTACATCATTATTACAATGATGGGTCAACCAAAAAATAGAATTTTGATTCATAAAAAAATTTCTTTAATTATTGATTCTTAACATCTGGTGGGAGAATATCACTTACAATATAATTTACCATATCGGCATACCACAGAATATTCATTACACAATATTAAAAATTTGTTCATCAGGGAAATTTTCTAAAATTTTATTTGCAAAATTAGTTAATATTTGTTTTTCTAGTCTACACAAATAATCAATTATTTGATTATCATTTTCCTTTTTATCAATTACCATAAAATCAAACTCTTGCAGAAGAAGTATCCATCTAATTAACCTTGGTTAAACATCATTCTTTTGTATCAAGTATTTAATAGGAAAATGATCTGCATGCACTACATAATTATTTTCAAACAAGTAAGGTCTAAACTTATCAAAGGCATAGACAATAGCTAATAACTCTCTTTTAGTAGTAGTATAATTAATTTGAGCATCATTTAGAGTTTTACTGGCATAATATATTACTTTAAAAACTTTGTTGTGCCTTTGTCCTAAAATAACTCCAATAGCACAGTCAGGTGGAACTATTATAGGTGGAGTGAGTAATTTTTCTTTCAATAAATCAAATGCTTTTAAGCATTCCTCATTGAAATCAAATTTGGTATCCTTTTCTAAAAATTGGCATAGTGGCATAGTTATTTTTAAATTTTTTTTAATGTAACGTCTGTAGGAACCAGCATGTCCTAGAAAACTTCTTACCCCTCTAACCATAGTAGGAGGTGGAAATTTCTTAATAACATGAATTTTTACAGGAACTACTTCCATGTCATTTTCAAAAATTTTATGCCCAAGTACAAATCCTCCTACAACCAAAAATTAACATTTTCCCTATTTAGTATTAGGTTGATTCGTTCACATAATTCCAGAAATTTTTATAAATTATTGAAACATAATTCAAATTAAGTCCCGCATACAAAGAAATCATCCATAAATACTTCTATTTCATGTTCAATCAAATTACTAAAAAATGGTATCATACATCTTAAAAATGTCTCAGAAGCATTGCGTAGTCCAAAAGGCATTCTGCGAAAAGCAAATGTTCTATAAGGGCTTGTAAATGTTGTTTTCTCTTGATCCTCATGTGCCATTTGAATTTGATGATACCTGGTATCCATCTAAAAAGAATTAATATTTGTTTCCAGCCAATCAATCCAACATTTGGTCTAGAACGTGTAAAAGAAAGTGATCTTTCCTGGTGGCCATGTTTAATTTTCTATAGTCTATACAAATTCGCCAACCAATAACTCTTTTTATTGGTATTAATTCATTTTTATCATGTTCTTCAACGGTCACTCTTCCTTTCTTTGGAACACAGTGAATCGGACATACCCAAGCACTATCTGAAATAGGATATATAATTCAAGTATCTAACAATTTTATGATTTCTTTTTTAACAACTTGTTTCATTATTGAGTTTAATCTCCTCTGAGGATTAACTTTATGTTCATATTATTCATCTAATAATATTTTTTGCATACAAATTGAAGGACTAATTCCTTTAATATCTACTAAAGTTCATCCAAAAGCCTTTTTATATCAATTTAAAATGTCTATTAATTTTTCTCTTGAATTTCAGTTAAATCAGAAGATACAATAATAGGTAATGTAGTTGAATCTCTTAAAAACACATATTTTAAATGGGCAGGTAATACTTTCAGTTCAAGTTCAGGTGGTTTAATACTTTAAGGATTAAAATTTTTATTATCATTTTCCAAGAAACCTAAAGTTTTAAAATTGTTCTCAATATAATCTAAACTCTCTTGTTTTATTTCATTCTCATAATACTCATCTTGCCTTAATTTTTCTTTAAACACTTTCTTAAATTGCTCATTACTCATATGATCAATAACTTCCATTATAAAACATTCATTATATTTTTCTATTGCAGAATATTTTATTGCTTTTGCAATATTAAATGTTATTTCTTGATCATTAACTCTCATTATTAAATCTCCTTTTTGCACTTCTATTACAACTCTCCCTCTTGCAAGAAATGGTCTCCCCAAAATAATAAGATTCACTTTATCTTCCACCATATCTAATACTATAAAGTCTATAGAAAAAATAAATTTATCCACTTGGACAAATACATCTTCTATAACTCCTTTAGGATAAGTTATTGATTGATCAGCTAAATGAAAAGTTACACTAGTAGTGGGAAATCTCTCCAAAATCTAAACGTTTAAAAATTGATAGAGGCATAAGATTGATACTTGCTCCTAAATCATATAAGACTTTTCCAAAAAACTTTTCAACAATAGCATAAGATAAAGTAAAACTAAGCTAGATATTTTATCTTTTCTGAATGCTTCTTTTGAATAATAGCACTACACTCTTCACTGAGTGCAACGTGCTCATGATCTGCATACTTCCTTTTCTTATTTAGTATATCTTTCATAAATTTCACATAACTTGGCATTTGTTCTAAAGCCTAAATGAAAGGAATGTTTATTGATAAATTTTTAAGGATTTCAAAAAATTTTGTAAATTGTTAATCTTTATTCTTATACTTCAATCTTTGAGGAAACAGAGGTAGTGGTTTTTCTAAAGGAAATTGTATTGGTTCATTTTTGTTGTGGTTGATTTCAATCTCTTCCTTCTCCTCAACCTCAATTTCTCTTTGGATTCTTGTTTCTACTTATTTTCCACTTCATAGTTGAATAACTTTAATTTGCTCCTTATTTTGATCTTTTGGATTAACTTCCACAGTACTCGAAAGAAATCCTGAACGTCTGTACTAAGTGCAGTAGCAATATGTCCTAATTGATTTTCAATATTTATAATAGCATCCCCTTGATTCTATATTTGATTTTCTATATTCAACATTACTTCTTCCATCGTCAACTTCTTTTACTTAACTTGTGGTTTAAGGTTAGAGTTAAATCTAGGAGGATAATAAGGTTGATAATTAGTTCTTGGTTATTTAAATTTTTCGGGGCGTTCAACAAATGGTTATAATTATTCCAACTAAAATTAGGGTGATTTTTCCATCCAGAGTTATAATAATTAGAATAATGATTGTTATTTTGATTAATTATAGCATTCTAAGTTTCATAAGATGATGGAGTATCAATTATCTACCTTAGTGGATTTTCCTCTAATATTAGTGTTATTTGAGAACAATTCACTCTACTTGGATCAATCTTTTTCGATATGGAAGAAATTTGAGATGCTAAAATAGACATTAAATCAGCATCATGAATATTGGCTACTCTCTTACGATTTACCCGTTCAGAGGGCCAATGAAAATTTTTAATAGTCATTTTTTCTATTAAAGAGTGTGCTTCATCAAAAGGTTTTGACTTTAGTGATCCACCTGCAGCAACATCTATAATAGATCTAAGTGATCTTACTAATCCATTGTAAAAAGATTGATTTATTAACCAATATGGTAAAGCATTTTGTGGACATTTCCTAAGGAGAACTTTAAATCTTCCCCAGGCTTCATATATCGTTTCCCCTTCAAACTGAAAAAAATATGTAATATCATTTCTAAGCTTCGCAGTTTTTTAGGGTGGAAAATCTTTAGCCAAAAATTTTGTGATAATTCTCCCCAATTTTTGATAGATCTAGGTGCTAATGAATTTAACCAGGCTTTAGCTTTATCCCTTAATGAAAAAGTAAAATGTTTAATCGTAACAACATTATTAGACACTCCATCATATTTAAAGCTAGCACATTTTTCTAGAAAACTAGCAAGATGTATGTTAGGATCTTTAGTAGGTGAACCTCCAAAAGGATTATTTTGTACTATTTGAATAATAGCAGGTTTAAGCTCAAATGAATTAACAGCAACTTCAGGATTTTGAATAGTCAAGTGAAGTTCATCTGCTATCAGATTAGCATAATCTGTTAAGGGTTCTTGCTGATTTTCATTTATTTGATTATCTAACTTATTTGCCATTTTGCTCAAATTTTTAATTTCTTTTTTTTGTTTTTGAATTTTTCTAATAATATATTTTATTTTTTAATTGTAACGTACTAAACCTTCAAATCCAACATTTTGCATAAATAAAAATAATAAACAAAGAAAGATTTCTTAAAAATACTCTTATATATATTATGATTTTTTATTTTTCTAATAGTATTTTTTTAATATTTTATCTCTAAATTTTGTAATTTACCAAATCAAATTAATTTACCGTTACCTTCCCGGAAACGATGCCAAAAACTTGATCCCAAAAGTATAGTTGTGTAAAACTTATAAAGTTAACTTCACTTTACAACGATGTCAAAAACTTGATGCTTTTTTTTATGACTAAGAAATTTATGTTTAGATTCTACGCAAGTATACGTATCATTATCAAATATAAAACTTAAACCTTCCAATATATAAGACTTTCAATTTAAGTCCCAAATATCGATCCCACGAGGAAGGTTTAAATTTCAAATGATAAATTGCCTAGTAAATTCACAGAAAAAAAAATGAAATTACTATAACTAATTTTGAATTGTTTGAGATACTAGCTGAACTAAATTATTAACTACAAGCAAAACTAAAATGCAAAGTTTAAACAGTAATTAATAAACTATGTTTATGTGATGAAGTTTTCTAATATAAAGCTTATTTCCCACTACAATGAGTTTTGGGTAAAATGAGATGAGATAAATGGTTTAAATGTGTATTGTGTCAAATAAAAGCAATTTTAATTCTCTACGCTGATTCAATATTATAAAAAATCATTTTTTTAATCTCAGGTGTAGTCCCTAAATCAGTGGTTAGGCTAGGAGGATACTGGCTCTCACACTAGAGCTCCCACTTTCCTTCCCCTGAAGGCTAGCGTTCACTTTAGTTCTTAAACACTAAGATTAAATGAAGGATTTTAGTCTGTCACCCTAAAATCTGTAATTCTTGACCCAATAAAGTATATTTTCCTATTTATTTTCACTTAATTCCATGAATGAAATACTCGTTCATGAAATTAAATGTGATTCTCACAATTATTGTAGAGCTCATACTCCATTTCCCGGATCATATGTTTCACAACATATTTTAACAATTCAATTGGCTAGATCGAAAAGTAAATTAAGAACGAAGTAAAAAAACCATCAAAATTTATTTTATATTTTAAAATTGGCACATCCAAAATATCTCTTCATTTCACCATTTCCTAGAGTAGTGAGAAAGATAAACGAAACTACTCAGATTTCATGAGAAAGATACAACAAAACACAAAGTTTATATATAAAAGAAAGTTCATACAACAATAATAAACAAACAATACTTTTCTGAAACTCTTTCTCGTAGCAAATCCCTTGTAACCTCTCTTAGAAGATGTAAAAAGAAGAAATCTCTCACTTCTCTCTTTCTCTAACACTATTAGAGAAGAATTTACACTTAAACTCACCACAAAAACTCAAAACTATAAAGAAATAAATGACCAATGGACTCTAAGTGGCTGTGGGGAATGTGGAATAACATGGAAGAGAGCGGATAATGCTCGAAGGGGGTCTATTCTGATCAATTTTAGCTATAAATAGAGCCTAATGTTGGTTTTGCAATAGGTGCATCCAAAAACTCTTCAAAAAGCATCTAAATTCCTTAAATCTTTTAGAAATAGGTCTTACACTGACATGGGCGCCATCGGCGCCCATTCTTGCACCGTCAGTGTCAGTAGCACGTATATTAATTCTATGCTCTCTATTAAATGACACCATTGACACTGCTCCTGACATCGTCAGAGTTGAGGATGGTCCGGTCTTTGTTCTGAGTATTTCTTCAAAGACGTTATTTTGACTCCAAATTCCATCCTTTTTGCTTCTTTTTTGCTTCAACTTCTAAAAATCGATAACCTATTATAAAACATTTGAAGTATCTTCCTTTAAATTGTAATATAACTAAAAATTAGTTTAAAATATAGGTCTAAATATTCTTGTTTTTTTTGTGCATCACTATCTCAGCAAATTTTAGCCAACATTATCCACCTAGTAGGTGAGCCAATGAGGGAAAGCCAGGCATTTAAGTTAAAACCTACTCCACATGGGTTTAACCTTGGAAAATCAAATGAACTTATCTTTAGGCAAAATTATATCTTGAAAACATCATTAATGTGGTCAACAACATCCCCAAATGAACCTAAGTTGATTAAGGTTTATTCATGGCTCTTCTAAAGCCTTTTTATAGAACAAAACTGTGAGCCACACAAAAAAAAGGAATAAACCTAATTACATTGCTCAAACTTAAATGCTCCCAACAGAAAACTTCTTCTCTACTCCATAGGCAATTGATCCCCTCCAAATTCAAGCCTTCAAACCAATTGCTCTTTTCCAATTTAGCCACAATGAAATCCTCAAAAGCAGGACACTTTTTGGGTTTAACAAAAACCCCGCCCAATCATCAAAGTAACTCTTCCTACACCTTACCTGAGGTGCAAGAAGTAGATTCCAATCAAAATTAGATCTTCACTTGAGCTTTGAGCTAGTTCCACATCAAGCCGTGAGCCACTTTTGGTGAACTTTTGCTCGGACCCAACTTCACCTCAAATTGGACCTACAAGGAGTTGTATGAGCACCTAACCACTGATTTTATCAAATTTGATTGAGGCTTCACCTCATTAAACCAAGGTATGGTCAAATTAACCTAATTTGCATTCGGTTTAGATCTTTTGAAACAGATAAATTCAAAACCTCTACAAATCCATATAGATGTGCTCGTTTCACCATGATGAAACTTATGGAACAATCCCCATGAGGTTTCATCAATATCCAAGAGAGATCTTGCCCTTGGATCATGGATGGTCCACGAGAAATAGAGATTTGGGGAAGATGATGGGATGTCGTCCATAATTTATGTATTAAAAATGGACGGCCAAGATACTGTCGAACCGCAGTTTTATCCATAAAAAGGGATTTAAAATCACGAGCCACGTGGCTTCTTGCATGGAAATCATGCTCAATCAAACAACACCACATAGTTTTTCGACCAGCACAAGGATACACTTAGCACATATGTGGATAAATAGTAAAATTTAAATTTTCTTATTTAATTAAATTTTGAAAGCTTGAAAAATTCATATCTTTGCACTAAAAATTTACAAAAAAAAATTAAATAATCCTTAGATTTAGGGAGACAAGTAGAAAATTATGGAATCAAAATTTGAAATTATTATCTTATATTTAATAATTAATTAATTAATTACTCTCTCGAGTAATTTAATTATTAAAAATAATTTATAACTCAAAAAATTCTCAAATTTTCAGAGATCCATATTTCAATCCTTGTTGACATTCTCTGATTTTTCCAAGATTAAGAAAATTCTCTAAGGTCCAATTTTCTAAATTCTATCAAATTTTGTAATGGTCTTCAAAATTAATTAAAAAAATTACTGAAATTAGAAACTAAATTTTAAAATGGTTAAAATTTTAGAGTGACATTCCTAATCTTTAAAAAGTCAAATTTTAAACATTTAAAAATTTAAAAATGACATTTTAACATTTAGGGTTCTTAAAAAAAATATAATTTAAAAGAAAAAAAAACAATCAAAACTCCAAAATAAAGAATCTTAAACTTGGTTCATCATACCATGAGCTAAGTCAACTTCTTCAGGTTTAAACCCAAGTGGACCTATCTCAAACCTCAACTTGTGAACCATAATTAGGTCTAAAGACATTAATTAGACTTAATTAAATTAAGTTAAACCTTAATCATGTTACGTTTAGCTCAGTAAACCTTAATTAGATCTAACCCCATATTAAACTTGATAAACTATTAAAATCTTAATTAAATTAGGTTTAAGTCAAAATTAATCTAATTAGACTTAATCACTAATAAGTCTAATTAATCAATTAAACCTTACCAAAATTAGGTTTAATTAACCTTAGTCTAATTAGATTTAACGCCTAATAAGTCTAATTAATCAATTAAACCTTACCAAAATTAAATTTAATTAACTTTAGTCTAATTAGACTTAATCACTAATAAGTCAAATTAATCAATTAAACCTTACCTAAATTAGGTTTAATTAAATTTAATCTAGATAGACTTAACCACTAATAAGTCAAATTAATCAGTTAAACCTTACCCAAATTCGGTTTAATTAACTTTAATCGAATTAGACTTAACCTCTAATAAGTCTAATTAATCAATTAAACCTTACCCAAATTAGGTTTAATTAGCTTTAATCTAATTAGACTTAACCTCTAATAAGTTTAATTAATCAATTAAACCTTACCCAAATTAGGTCTAATTAGCCTTAATCTAATTATACTTGAAAATTCTAATTAATCGATTAAACCTTACCCAAATTAGGATTAATTAACTTTAATCTAATTAGACTTAAACTCTAATAAGCCTAATTAATCAATTAAGCTTGACCTAAATTAGGTTTAATTAACTTTAATCTAACTAGACTTAACCCATAATAAGTCTAATTAAATAATTAAATCTTACTCAAATTAGGTTTAATTAACTTTTATCTAACTAGACTTAATCACTAGAAGTCAAATTAATCAATTAATCCTTACCCAGATTATGTTTAATTAACCTTAATCTAAATAGACTTAACCCCTAATAAGTCTAATTAATCAATTAAACCTTACCCAATTTAGGTTTAATTAACATTAATCTAATTAGAATTAATCACTAATAAGTCTAATTAATCATTTAAACCTTACCCAAATTAGGTTTAGTTAACCTTAATCTATTTAGACTTAATCACTAATAAGTCTAATTAATCATTTAAACCTTACCCAAATTAGGTTTAGTTAACTTTAATCTAATCAGACTTAACCTCTAATAAGTCTAATTAATCAATTAAACCTTACTCAAATTAGGTTTAATTAACTTTAATCTAATAAGATTTAACCCCTAATAAGTCTAATTAATTAAATAAAACTGACCCAAATTAGGTTTAATTAATCTTAATCTAATTAGACTTAACCCTTAATAAGTCTAATTAATCAATTAAGCCTAACCCAAATTCGGTTTATTCAACCTTAATCTAATTAGACTTAACCCATAATAAGTCTAATTAATCAGTTAAACTTTACCCAAAATAGTTTTATTTAAGTCTAATTAATTAATTAAACCTTACCCACATTAGGTTTAATTAACTATAATCTAATTAGACTAAAACCCTAATAAGTCTAATTAATTAGTTAAACCTTAACCAAATAAGGATTAATTAATAAATATAAGTCTAATCAAACATTAGGTTCAACCCACATTGAACCTAACTTAACAAAAACCTAACTTGAATTCTAGTTAAATAGAACATTAGATTCAACCGTCATTGAACCAAACTTAACCAAAGCCTAACTTAAGTTTAAACTAACTTGAAATCAAGGTAACCCAAAAATTAGGTCCAACCTACATTAACCCTGACAAAACCAAAACCTAGCTTGAATTTAACCTAACTTGAATTCAAGTTAAATCAAACAATAGGTTTAACTTACAATGGGCCTGACTTGAGTTTGACCTAACTTAAGTTAATCCAAGTTAACTCAGACTCAGCTCATACTGTTTTGAGGTTTGAATTAACTTAAATTTAAGTTCCAATTTAGATTCAATTGACAATGAATCTATAATTCCCAAGTTGACAATGAAACTCTCAAAGTCTAATTTATATTAGACTTAATCAAAATCTCTAGGTTGATTTGGACATCCAATCAAAGCCTTCAAATATTGACAATAAATTGAATTTTCTCATGATAATCTAGTTTCTGTAGGTTAGTTGGAGATATCAGTAAAATCTCGCTTTAGATTTATTTTGAATGTTATAGGGGGTGCAAACTCTGTTTTGCGAGATGATATTCAAAAGCAGGATTCCAAAACCAAATGAAAAAATAACAAGAAAACAAAACAAAAGGACATAAACAAAATAATAAAAATGACAACTTTTAGGGTAGTCACAAAACCTAAAACTTTTAGGATAGTCACAAAACCTAAAACTTTTCGGACAGTCACAAAACTTAGAACTTTTAGGACAGTCACAAAACCTAAAACTTTTAGGTTAGCCACAAAACCTAAAATTTTTAGAATAGACATAAAATTTAAACTTTTATATAAAACAAATTGACATTCCCTTTAGATTCAACAACTGGTGTTCATAAAAATTTTTTGAAAATGATTGTTTGACGTTAATTAGGAGTGTTCTTAGATAATTTTATTTATCTAAGATGTAATTAACTATAGGAACTTGCTCCTATAAGAGAATTAAATGACCAAAAGACAATCCCTGGTCACAAAATTTTATTGGAAAACTTTAGTAATGACATATTCTAATGATTTCCACTATAGGTTTGTCACCTAGTATTTTCTTTCTCCATCTTCTACAATTCTTTGCCACTGTCTTGTTATTTTCTGAGTTTCTTAATTTCTAAGGATTCTTAACACAATCCAAATTGTATGAGTTATTCAAAAATTAGGGCAAAGAGATAGATAAATAGAGTGGTGACTCCTCAAACCGACAATATCACACCATGCACGCCCCTCTTGGCAGTGATCTGATCGCCATTAGTCCTGATTGCCACCAAGAGAGATTTAGGGACTCCACCGGGGATTAATCACTCTCTTCATCTTTCACAAAATATTCCTTTTTGACAACATCTTTTTAAATATTCTAAAATTTATTCATGATAAACTCTTTAAACGACATAACATAAACGACATAATAAATTCCTAGTTTATAAAATAGATAATTTTGACACACTTTCCCTTGAATTTTTAGGATGGATTCTCCAATATCAATCTTTCATTTTATCAAGAACTCAATTCACCAATAAATGAAGATATTTACTTCCCACAAAATGATTTTGGAATATTCAATGAAACTCCATATATGATGAATATTCCATCTCAAGTAGTTGCGAAACCTCTCGATGAATTTGATTTATATCTTTATGAAAACTGCCTCCTCTTAGAAAAATTTTCTCAAGAACCTCCCATAGAGCATTTTAATTTTGAGGAAATAAAGAAAGAAGTTTATCGTAAGGGTAAGAAAATTTGCATGGAAGAAGATAATACTCCAATGTCTGTGTATGAAATTGTTTCCAGTTCTAAAGCTGCTCCACTAACTCATACTCAAGGAAGGAACAAAAATTGATCTCTTAACAGAAAAAAAGAAAAGAGATAATAGATCTAAAACATTTGAATCAGATGAAAATGTTTGATCCCGGAATAAGAAAAAACTTTGTCCAGTACCTGTAAAATATGATGATGACGTATATCAACATTCAAGAGAAGAAAACTATCCATCTATTCAAAGGATATATTCTTTTTTTAAAAGACTTGTCCGGAAAGAAAGATGTTCGATTTCTAAACTCCTGAATAAAATGGGATGTGCAGTCTTTACAACCATGAAAAGGAGAATCCTTGCAGAAGGAAATTCTAATTATCCAGAGATGGACCAACAATTACAATCCCAAACTTTTGTTGGGATCAAAAGTGGAAGATTCAAATTTTCTAACAAAAATCATAAGACACAATAAATTGATCCTAGAAGTAGAAGAAATGTCTGCTAAGATGCATTATCTGGTAGAAATATTCACAATCTATTGATGTACTTCCTGAAATTTCCCATCCTATACTGAAAAATAATGTAGGGAAACGTGAATTATTAGGAGAAACATCAAATATTATGAATACTTCAATAGATATTATTCAAGAAAATGATTGTGAGAAAAAACTTGTCAAATCATTCAAATAAAGGCTGAAAAAACTAAAATTTAACATTAAAATACTAGATACACACAAAGAAAAAAATTCTTCTAACGATTAAAGAGAAGAATATGTTTAGATAAACATGGTGGAGACTCAAGCCGCATCTACAGCACGAGAAACAAGGGAGTCACATCCCATAAATTAAGAAAATGAATCTAAAGAATTACAAATGGCTATCAGGCAATGAGATGAACTGATCAATCATATCGAAAAAAAGATCGAGGAAATGATGACAACCATACAAAATCCATCACAAACCACTCCACAACCTGCTATTGAAATTGTTAGGCGGCAAGTAATACATATACTTGAAGACAAAAAAAGAAACCCAAAGAAATGAAAGAAATTTAACACAATAAAAGGGATTCCACTTAAAGTGGAATTCCAGAAAAATATATTACAAAATTAGTGGAACAAAATTTGAAAGAAACAATGGCTGAGGTGATGTCCGTATCATTAATTCTAAAGAATAGACCTTATCCAGTGGAATTTGATTTAGTCCAATATCCTAAATCTTTTGTTCCACCCCTTTTCAAAATGTTTGATGGAACTGGAAATCCACGTCAGCATCTAGCTCATTTTAGAGCAATTTGCTGCAATGCAGGTGGATGTGACACTCTCTTATTCTGACAAATTATCAATAGCCTAACATGAGTAGCTTTTTATTGCTACGATGATCTTTTTAATGGATCTGTTAAAACTTTCATTTAATTGGAAAATCTCTTTATTCAACAATTTGTCTGAGTGCTACATCACATAACTGTTGGAGACCTAGTTGTGAAAAAGCAAAACTTGGAAAAACTCTTGTGGATTACATTTTGCGCTGGAGAAATCTTAGCATGAAATGTGAACCACAACTCCAAATGCAGCATGCGGTTGCAGTCCTGCTATAAAATATTCAGTCCTATAACATTCATGCTTAAAGGATTCACAAGAAAAACATTTGAAAAGTTGCTCAATAAAGCTGCTAATCTTCAAGAGGAAGCCAAGAAAATGAGCACAACAAAAAAGACAAAAAATACTAAGCCAGTCAAGACATTTGAAAAGAAATCTACAACAATAGAAAAGGGTAAGCAAGGGATGCAAGTGCAGCCAAAACCAAATCAATAATGATAAAATAATAGCCAACAATAGCCGCAGTTATCTTCACAACTATAGTTCCAACAACAAGTACCAATATCGATAGAAAAGAAATCAATGGTCAAAAGACAAAATAAAGAATATCCATTCAAAATAGAAGCTGTTGCGAAGATTTTCCTTAGTTTGTTAAGGATACCAGAATTCAAATTACCTGAAGTTAAGCGACTCAAAGAAATTGATATGAAAGGCCATCCTGAATATTGTCCTTATCACAGGATGCTCAGACACAAAATTGGAGAATGCATCGTCTTTAAAGATTTGCTAGAGCGTAATTTCAATGAAGGGAATATAGTTATCCCGAAAGAATACTTGAAAGAACCTGACAATGGTTCTGTCAACATGATTTTAGTTGATGAATATATTCGTGAAAATAATGAAGACAACAAAGTACTGCTCAAGGAGAACTTCTTAAGGAGACTCTCATAGACCTTCAAAACACTCAATCTTCTAAGAAAGAAAAGAAGAAGAAAAAAAAAGAATAAAAAAGGGTTAGAGGTCTTGTAAATATAGGGGATACTATCACTTATGTACCTCTTATTTCTAGTTCTACTAGGATAGTTGTCTCGGAGGAAGGGAGGAAATCCCTTGTCGACATTATTTTAAGTGTGGAGTTGCCCGTAAGAAGCTGTCAGTCACCAGAATCACAATTTTGTCGCACGCTTCAGAAGGACACTCTAATTTACATATATATCTATGTTTTAAAAAAATATGAATTACCCCATTTTTTTTACAGTTTAAATGAAAGAGCATTGTACATCAAACCCTATATCTATCTTGAACGATAAAATCAAGACTTGAGGATGAGGCTCGATCAAATAAACTAAGAAATATATGACATCCGTTTGATTTACAAAACTGTTTTATTTGCCGACAATTTTCTTTATTTAATATGAAGGATTAAACAGGGTTTATATTAAGCTGGGTTCAAAAAAGCATCCTCTAAAGGCAAGCCCTTATAATTAATTACATCTTAAATGACCGAAGTCACCTAAGAAAACTCTGAATGAAAATCAGGAAATATTATCTTCAAAGAGGTTAAAAGGATAGGACTTTTCAATGGAATCGAGCAAAGAGGTGTGAAATGGAACGGCTCAAATTTGAAACATTTTATTGTAGAGTCCAAAGGAGGAAGAGCTAGGGGATGTCATAGATACAGAGTAGAACCTCAGTGACTTCTTAGTCTATCCTACTGTTTGGCTTCGGTTTTAAGGAGAAATTATTTTAGTGTTTCACCCTAGAATTTTATTTTTTATGGCTTACATTTTTTGTGAAATGATCACACAAATATCATGGAAGATGTGAGGATTTAGGTCATGACGAACGACAACCTCAGAATCCTAAGATGAGTTAGGGCTTAGATTGTACAATAGAGTTGTACAAAGGCCTAAAGATGAGGTGAAGATTTATGTTGCATAAGCAAACAACCTGAAAATCCTATGGCTTGTTGTTTAATTCTAAGGAAATAATGGTTTAGCTGATGTAGAGAGGCTTTGTTGTTGAAGATGGATGTGCTGCCCACCATGCTAGCTCCAAGCTCCTTGTCATAACAAGTTTAAGTTTTTTATGGTGTCAAGTTATGATGTCAAATCAAGTGGCCCTATGGTTAAAGTTCTTTAAATTTTTTGGGGGCATGCGAAAGTGAATTAGAGCGTCACCTGTTAGGATCCTTTGGTTCCCTCATTCTGGTACCATTATTTCTATTGGATTCACATATTCTAAATGAATTTACTAAACTCAACTTAATGAGTTTTGTACTGTCATTTAGACTATGGGAAGCATCGTTAGCAACCATCAGTTACCTCCTCCGAGGCCGATCATCCGATAAAGACGTCTTAATTTAATTGCAATTGTTGTTTGGTGTTGTTTGTGATTAATTTTGAGTTGTTTTATATTTTAAATATTGTGGTGGTGAACTTTATTTTGGTTGATTTTTATTTTGGTTTTAGTTTCACTGCTATCCTAGCAGTTTTGATTTTCATGCAGGGTGACATCATTATTTAACATGCAAGTATGTGTTTTTGGTTCAAACATGCAAGTAAGTAAGCATAGTGTGGAAAGTACAAGAAAAGACAGTACTGTAAACTATAAAAGCTTACCTGATGAGTCTTCTCGTTCCACCACCTGAAACTCAAAATGCATGTGAGAGCATTTTATATAAAGCAGGAAAATAAGGTTTTGGTGATCGACCCATCCCTAGGTCATATCTTTATGGGCCCTTATTGTTTTGGTTAAGGATGGGTTTGTTAAGCCAAACATATTAAGTTTAGTAGACATCTAAGGTATCAAATAGATCTGAAGAAAGAAGCAGGTCCATGCCTCCCTCTCACTATCTGGTGAAAAATCTTGAGCTTATTTAAACATATTATGTTGCTCAGACATTCATCCTGTAAAGTACCCCTAATGCTCAGAACATTGATGTTTCAATTATCACTAAGAGTATTGTAATTATCACTTATAATTTAATTTGAGGATTATGTGGGTGAGGACTCTTAAAAGGACAAATTAATGTTATTAAGACACTTAGCCAATTTTAGTTTTAACTTGGGCTTGTAGTATTTTAAAGGTGTTCAAATTTTAGTTTCATTTACTTTTCTAATCCTCATTTAACCAAGTTTGATTCAGCTTAATTCACTGCTAAGCCCTTAAGATTTTGGTAGATGTCCTAGTTATTTTGAAAGAGATTGAATTTTTAAGTGATGACGATTCATTTTTTTTTTAGAAGTCATTTGAACACCAAGTAGGAGTATTAAATTAGTGAGTTATTAACTTCCAAAGCCATACCTCTAAGTCTAGGATCATTTAATTTAATAAGCTTCCAAATTTCAATAACTTAGGAATATACAAATTTATCTTTAATTAGGAAAAATGAACCCAATTAATCCCTTATGTTTCTATCATCCGAAAATGTTGATTAGGATCAAAGGTTGCTCATTTCCCTTTCTTGAGTTAAGCCTAAATGCTAATTATGGCTAAATTTAAAAAATTACACTTTTGCCCTAAGGCTCTATCACTTAATAATTTATCAAAGTTAATTAAAATGACTTTGTGATATTTATCCTACCTCACGCATGGACATGAGAGGAGAAAATGTGATTTTTCAAATTTAAATTTATTTTACATATTTTTTTTGAAAAAAGTAGGATTTTTTCAAAGGAAATTCCATAACTTGACAAAAACAATGCCTAATCTTTTAAAATTTTTATTGGATGTTGACTTAGATAAGAGAATCTTTAGTATCAAATTTCATGTTTTTTTAACCATATTTGAATTATTAGAATTATTTTAATTTCTGGAATATTTATTATTTATAAAATATTTTAAAATCTGGAAAATTAAGTCTTATATTTTTATTAAATCTCCCAGAGGTAAATAAACCCAAAGAAACAAATTTTACTTTTTTTTTACTTTTTTTGAATTGTTAGAATTATTTAAGTGAAAATCCATTTTTTAGCCTTTAAAAACTATTTTAAGCTTTAAAATTCAATATCATCACTTGGAAAATAAGGAAAAATATTCTAATTGCTCTTAAGTTCTTAGGAAACAATTTAGAACATTTGCAAACATTTTTTTTTAATTTTGTAATTTTTATTAATTTTTAATTATTTAGATATTTAAAATGGGCTTAAAATTGAAGTTTTTATTGTAATTACAATTTTATTTTTACAGAATCCTCCTTATCAGAGAGAACTCCCAAAACTAATTTTTATGATTTTTTGAGTTGTACTTTATTTATTAAAAATTCTTTTAGTGCCAAAAATGCCATTTAATTTAAAAAATCAATTTGAGTTATCAAATGAGCTCCAAATGTTTTGATTTTTTTTATGGGAGTTCTGTGAACATTAAATTATAGTGGAGATTAAAAATTAAGTCATTTAGATGTGTGTGTATCCCAAAATTAAATTTCTTTGTGTTTAAGGGCCTGTGAAAATTAGGTGCATTCTTAATGACTTAACTCATGAAAGATTTCCCAAAGGGTTCCCTAGTCTTGGAAAACCTTCCCAAATTTTCTTGGATTTTTCTAAGCAACATGTTAATTATTATGATTAATTTATGCAAATAATAGGCATAAACTTGAAAAATATGGATATCTGTTTAGAGATCTTCTCTGACCTTGAAAAAATTAGAGAATGTTTGCTAAGGCAGAGGAAACAACATGTCAAATTTCAAGCCATGGTGAAATATCACATGCGTGGAGAATTAGAAGACTCAAAATAGTATTTAATTAATTAAAAATAAAATCTGCATCAAAGAAGTTTTAAACTACTTCCACATTGTTCTCCCCTGTTCACTGAGTAAGAGGGTATTTTAATTTTATTTTTGTGATTTTTCCACACCAAGAAAAATAAATAAATCAAATAAATCCCTATTTTCTATTTAAACGTGCGGTGCTGACTAGATCCTAGGCCGCTCTGAAAACATACGTGGCGTGCTCTGGTTGGATGCCGCCATCCACATAGCCACTCACTCGTCCTGCGCTTTATGAACCACGCTCCCATCTTGTACAACCAGAGCCCTCCATTTGATACACGCGTGATGCAACGGCTCTGCGTCATCGTCCCCAAATAGAGTGAACAAGTGACCGCAAACCTTAAAACTTTATTATCTCCCCCATTTCTCAACCAAATGACCTCGGGTTTAATCTTATGGACTCGCCTAAGTGTGACAAACACATCCATATGGTAAACATGCCATTAAATTAACCCTAATCAAATGGAGAATCAAAATAGGCTCGAGAAGAGGGGAAGTTCAATACCTTTGCCTGAGAAGGGAAGCTTCAATCATATGGTCATAGGGATTGAGCTTCTGGTCATGTTGAAAGGTCTAGACCCATTTTTGATGAAGGCCAAATTTGGGTGTTGATCAAAGTCTAGTGTAGAGGCTCTGTATGAGGGGAATTTGAAGGGGCTTCTTTTTCTTTCACTGTAGTGATGGTGTGGGTGAGTTTAATTTGGATTTGGTGCACTGTGGAGGTGTGGAGGTATATGTCTCATCTCCGGCAAGGATTTGAGCTAAGAAATTTAACTCCAACAAGGGGATTTAGGGTAAGGAAATGGTTGGGTTGTACTGAGGAGTTCTCAAAGAGGCAACGTATGCAATTTGAAGTGGTCTCCTTGAGAAAATTTCAGCGCAACTTCCATGGCCATGGAGGTGAAGCTTTTATAAAAATGGCTTAGGGTTGCTCTGTGGGCCAATGTATGGGTGCAAAGTGTTACTTATGTGTAGAGCAGAGAGACTCTAAATTTCAAATGGGATGAGGTGGCCTCTAGGTTTGAATTGGGTTTGGATTTTTGGGTGGTGGCTCATGGTATTGGCTCCTCCAGTGACTAGGTTGGCCGGCAAGGCTAGGGGAGGTGGCTAAGAAGTCAGGTGAGCCAGGGGAATCAATCACAACAATTTATTTGGGCACGTGTTTAGTTTTAGCAAAAATCCTTTATGCTTAAGAAATTTTGGAAGTAAAACCCTTGATTTGGGGAACCCTTGGTCCATGGCTAATTTGGGTGGTTTGATGGGGCATATCCTAGTCAATAAGGTCCAAAATTTTGCTGTGGTGGTCTTTGGTTGGCCAATTTGACATGGCTAGGTCAATTTTTGTTAAAGGGGTCCATGTGGGTCAATTTGGCTAAAGCTTAGGTTTGGGCTAAGCTATCCACGACTTTGAGCCAAATTTGTTGATCAAAATTATGTAGGTGATTGTATTGAACATTTTTGGTGTAATATTGAAAGGATTTTGAGTTAAATTATTACAATTTGAAGGATTTTTGGAATTTTCCTCAATTTAGGCAAGTTAGGATAGACTTGGGTTTAGATTTGGCTAGGCTTGAGCTAAGTACAAATTGGTTATTGAAAATGATAATAGGAACATCATGCAGACTTTTCAACATAAATTGGGTTCCAATTTTTGGGCTAAGGCATTCAAATAGGTGGAATTTGGAGACAGCCAATTTGGGGCAAAATTGGAGCTTTTGGATTTAAGTCTAAATAAAATAAAATTGAGGCTTTAACAAGGCCAATTTAAAGTTTAGTTTGGTATGTAGGATTGATATGAAGAGTTTAGGATTCAAGTTGAGGCTAATTGAGTAGGCTATAGGGTTCAATTTGGTGAGATTAAGCCATGTGGCTAAAAATTGGGGGTTTGACTTAGATCAAAATGGGCTCAAAGCATGGGTAAATTGAGCTTAGATTTGTTTTATATGAATCATACAGAAGGTGAATTTAAGTTTAGAATTGAAATTGGGGGAAATTAGGACCATACTGATAGACATTTGAGGTAAATTTGAAGAAATTGTGCCTTTAAAGGCAATTTGGGGATATTAGTCAAAATGGTCAAATTGGCTAAATTGGTTCCAATTTACGGGTCCAAATTTGTTTTGCAGACATTTGGAGTAATTTTTGAGGTTTTGGGAGAGTTTGGGGTGTCAAGTGCATCTTTGTAATTTTGGCAATTTTGGGGGTATTTTCTTAAATTTAGAATTGTTGGGTGGTTTTGGGTAATTTGGTTGTTTTCAAAAGTTTGAAATGATTTTTGAACAATTTTGGGTAAAATATAGAATTTCGGGATATTTAGCCAAATTTAGGGTTTCAAATGGTATTTAGGTAATTTGGGGGAGTTTAGGGGTAAAAGGATAAGTTGGGTATTTTGGGTAGAATTGGGGAGCTAACCACCATAAAAGAGCTACGGACCAATGGAATCCTCATTTAGGTCCTCTATGTACTGGTCTTAGCTAAACTTTAGCCTGAGGCTAGTAGGTTTAGGAGACCATCTACATGAGTCTCCCAAAAGATCAAGGGACCAAAACTAGGAAATTCATTGGTTTAGGGCTGTGAGTGATTGTGAGTGAGGTGAGTTGTAGTGAGTGTAGTGAGTGACTTAGCTCTAGACCAACACCCAGGGTCAATACTAAGGTTCAGCAGTCCTGTGGGAACTCTCCTTGAGCTCCCCCATAGTGATCCCACCATTTAAGTGCTAGATGTTAGGAACAATATGTAGAGCTTCAAGTTTAGTAAAGAGGAGTGGATAATTTTTAATAGTGAGGGTTCCTTTTCTAGTTTTCTAGGAATATTCTATAGGAAAGTCCCTAGGCTACTAAAGAGGAAAACTAACCCTAAAAAAGAATGAGATCAACATCCCTCGAGTCAGTGACTCTGTATGAATTTTTGTACAACACTAATATGAATTATAATAATCCTCATTCTGCTTAAATCTTGATTATTTTTTACATCATTTCTGAAAATGAACAAATTGATTTCAATCATGTATACAATATCCAAATCATACACAAATATGATGATACTATTGATAATCAAAATAATGACATCTAGAGTGAAAATGATGACATAACACTTGAACTGCAACAAATATCGATTTCCATAGAATTTGAACTTTCTGACTTAGAAGAAAAAAAATTGGACAACATACCAGAAGAAATAACTGAAATTAACTTGCGAAGTGGAAAGGTTTTATCTCCAAGAATGAAACTCAAAGAAAAGAAAAAATAGATAGTGACACCGAGAAAACCATTCCTCCGATACAAGAGTGATTGTCTAAGGAAAATAAGGATAATACTTATAAAGTTGATTATAATGTAATAACTCATTTAAGAAAGCTACCAACAAAGTTGAGCATTTATAATGCCCTTATTCTTTCCAAAGAAATGAGGGATTCTTTAACAAAAGCTCTCCAAATTTGTCTAGCTCAACTCATTAGTGAGTGAGGCTTATTCATTAGAAAAACAGACCAGGATAACCTTCTCTGTTAATGACTTGTTGTTTGGTGTTACTGAACATAAGTGTCCACTATCTATCACGATGAAAATCAATGATATGATACTTCCAAGAGTATTTATTGATCCTTGTGCCTTGATTAACATCATGAATTTAAGAACTCTCGCATATTTGGACATCGACGCAGATAAATTAACAACAGACAAAATGATGTTAAAAGGGTTCAATAAACATGGTGAACGAGCTGTATAATCCATAACACTGCTTCTAAAAATTGATAATTTGGTGACAACGACAAAATTTCATGTTATTGATTCTGAAACCTTATTTAACGCCTTACGCGGCCGACCATGGTTCCATTAAGATAAAATGGTGCCATCTTAATTACATCAATTCATTAAATACTTGTAAAAAGGACAAGAATGTTGCATCATGGGAGACTTACAACCATTGTCTATTCATGAAATTTGTGTACATGAAGATGCATCATACTACACCCCAATAGAGAAAACAATATTCTCTAGAGAGGCAGTAGTAAATAAAAAAAATATAGACAAAAAGAAAATGAATGAAGAAAATAAAGAAAAAAAAGTTGATGAAAGTTCTTCTTCAATGCATAAGAACTCATTTCAAAGTCATACCAGAGGTCGAGGCCGAAGTCGAGGATGAGAAAGAGAAAATTCAACCTTTGATAAAATGAAATCGCCAAAGTTCAAGGTTTACATGGACTTTAAAAAGGAACAAGGAAAGACAACAACAACAACTTCAAAAGAACCATAGTTTAAAATATATCTTGAAGAGAATGACTGAGAGAAATAATATGAATCTATGTATGAACAAATTAATCACTATATACACGTTATGACTCTAACTCCAATTGTTAACCTCTCTTTTGGGTGAGGGTTTTGGGTCTTTTCTTTAGTGACTAGGATCTAGCCTTAGGACTTTCCTAATGACTATCTTAGCATTTTAGAAATAGTACCCACCTTCTCATTAGACTTTTCAACTAAATCTCAATTTTCCATGTTGGTTCTATATGTGATTAATAATCTTTAATACAAAGATTAAAGATTATATAAGGGAACCCTGATGAGAATTCCTATAGGACATATGGACCATAAAAAAGCCTTGCACTGTTTTACAGTTTTTTCGGACTTCAATACATTGTGTCATCATTCATAATCATCATGATCATCATAAACATTGCATTTTTGTCTCACAATGTTGCAATCATTACACCCATGGGGTTGACCAAAAATATTTGAACTCAATTTACCCTAAAATACCCCACTTGAATATTTTGATGTTTCAAAATACAAGACTTTCGTTGAATAAAAAAATCCACTTCAAACCTTTTAGCATTATCATTTAGACATTTGATATTAAAAAAATTACCAAAATACTCGATTTTCCAAAAAATTAGCAAAATTCCTCTGGACTCCCAAAATACCCAATTTTCCAAACTTTTCTATAATCACCAATAAGTCCTATAAATGATACCAAAACAATTCCTATGCCACACAGACAATTTTGACTGTAAACTTGCTATACTTATGGACAATTTTTTGACACACCAACACAAAAATAACGATTACTTAAAAAATGCTTTGGAGATCTTAAAACCTTTTAGATTTATTGAAAATGACTCTAGACACTGTCGTTTGACTCCAAATTTCTTCCTAAGTCACCTCGACCCTTCAAATAAATCTTTTGACCACTTTGACCAAAGTTGGCCAAAATTACCAAAATGCCACTCATGGCCTCAAAATTATCAAATCCTCCAAAATCATTTCAAACACCCCTAAAGTCAATTCTTGACCATCGATTGGGTCCAATTTGACCAAATTCACTCACTTTGACCAACATCCCCGTATTGAGCTTCATGATCAATCAAATACCCTAATTTCAAATTCACATCATATTCAACATGTCGATATCCAATTTCAAATGAATCTAAATCGAATCGATTGCCCAATAATCAATTTTCAAAATGATTAACCATGAATAAAAAAAAATTCAACGCAAATTAAATTTGACGCATTTTTAACTCGATAGCCGAAAAAGTGCTCCAAAGAAACCTAGATGATGAAGTGGACCACACGAAAAAGTGAACCCATTCAATTGTCAGAAACATTGATTTCACCTAGGGAGCACATTCATTTCACCACAAAGAGGTGTTCGGTAAAAAATGCATGGAAAGATTTAAATAATAATAATACTATTATTATTATTATTATATAAAATTAATAAAAAAATATAATACTTATTTAATTTCAACCCTTGCAAGNCTACATGTTGAGTAGTAAGAACAGTACAAAGAAACTACATTGGAAAGGTCCCCTGTCTAGAAAACAAAATACAAAGTGACTCACACCTAAAGAGGGTGACCAATCCACAAAAAAAGTAAAGGAAAATGAAAAGCTATAATATTATGAAACCAAATGAGATATGGTAGAAGAGTGTTGAGGTCTCCTAGTAGAAGTGACATTGAATCTATCAAACTTGTTAGCCTTTATTCTAACATGTGTGGCCTCAATAATATCACCATGAAGTAATAGATCTAGAGGAGTGGGGGTCTGGTGGCAACAGATATAGAATTGGAATGAAGACCTTATATGACAAGCCAATTGGTAGGTTGGTTTCCCTCCCTACAAATAAAGGTCATATGGAAACTGAGGATGTTCTTAAGATACTTGATTTTCTGTCCTCAATGAGTGTGGTACCAAGATGATTGGTCTTCAAATTCCAGAAAATTGATGAGTAATAGAGAGTCCACCTCAAGCCAGATGTTAGACCATTCAGCTTTAGTAGCAAATGTTAAGGCCCAGAATACTGCAATAAGTTCTACCTCAAGTGCATCTCTAGCATCAGTAGGGTCTTGAAAGAACAACAAACACTTGTTGGAGGAGTCCCTAAAAACTCCCCCCACCCCAGCACCCCAATCATTAAAGCTTCCATCAGTGTCGATCTTCATAGTTGACTTTTCAAGGGGTTTCCAATAAAACTTCTCAATCTTGTAAGGCTCTTTAGCTTCAATCCTCTTGAACTTACAAATGTTAGGGAAGTTTTTGTACTGAATCAATATGGTTAGGTAAGAGACACGATTTTTGTTGACCTTGTAGTTCTGGACATGTTTGCCATCATGTTTAGTGCAATTTATGAACATCCAAAGAAATCAGAAAACTATAAAAGGAATAGGGTTATACTTGCTGCCTTTCCAACTATGTCAACCAATAGTGAGAGTAGACCAATCCAGATCAAAGCTATTCACTGTGAGCACAGCCAAAAAATGTGTCCAAACATATTAAGAAAACTTCTAATAAAAAAAAAGGTGGTTGAGGTTTTCGTCATTCTATAGACATAGATAGCATTTGGAGGGCCTCCTCAAACCCTTTAATTTGATTATATCATCAGTGGGCAGAAGGTTGTTGAAGAATCTCTAGCAGAAGAAAGACATGGAGGGGGAAAGAAATCTATTCAATATGGCTTCACCCCAAGGAACCAGGTCCCAACAGAAAAGCTTAACATAGATATACTTATTAAGACTTTGATTGGTATAGCTGTGCCAGATAATTCTATCCTTCCTGCTCTTATCAAAGTTGATTTTGGTTATTTGAGTAAGATAGGGTTCTTAGATAATAGATTGTAGTTTGGTTATGGACCAGTGATCTCCCTCCCATAACTCAGCCACAGTAAGTTGTGGGTTGAAATCAAAAGCGGGAGCACCTAACCAATTCGTAGGACACTAATGATACAACCAAAAATTTACATTACCAGCTCCCAAATCCCAAATGTACATCTCCTCAGCCAGATGTCTGACTTTGGGCATGTTGACCCATATCCTGGAGTCACCCAATTTTCTTACGATGAGAGAGGGTGTTGATCCTTACAATATTTTCCCTTTATGAGTTTAGTCTAAAGATAAGTTTGAGCTCTAAATTTTATCCACATTTTGCAAAAAAATAGTTTTGAATTAGTTGTTGCCCTTTAAACGCTATACCTCTAGCCAAGGTGGGTTTAGTTGCCTTCTGCCAAGAAGCCCAGTGAAGTTGTTGCCTTTGTCCTACCAAAAAAAAATCTATTGAAATCTCCCTCCAATTGAGTTTGTGTGCTTTTCTTCATAAAAATGGTTTGGAGAATGTAAGAGGAAAAAGTGGTGACAATGGTTTTGAGTAGAGTTATCCTACCCCCATTGGAAAGGAATGAATGGGACCAGCTAGATATATAAGGTTTTACCCTAGATATTTAATAAGAGGTTTGGCTATAGTGAAACCTGCATAAACTGAAATCCAATGCTTATAAATAGAGGAGGCTCTCTTGTTGAAGATCAATTGGCATTTTGTAGGACTGAAAACCATACCAGAGTGGGCTTGACATTTCATCAGACACTGGTATACCTTTTTAACAACAATTTTCTGGGCATTAGAGAAAATCTTAACATTATCAACATATATTAGATGAGAAATGGCCATATTGGATTTGTGATGATTTCTAGATTAATGTTGAGTGAGGATAGACTTATCCAGCATTCTAGAAAAATAATCCATAGCTATGATGAAAATTGTTGGGGAGAGAGGGTCACCCTACTTTAAACCTCTGGTAGCTAAGAAGGATACCCAAGCCTTCCCATTAATAAGGATAGAGTGATTGTTGTTAAGAAGCCATCTGTGAATAAGGTTACATAAATCAGGTTTAAACCCCTTTACAACAAGAATTCCCAGGATAAAATTCCAATCAATAGTATCATAGGTTTTTTTGGATGTCCAGTTTATCGATCAGGTTACCACCCCTACTAGTTTTATCCAGATCCAAAAGCATCTCCTGAGCCAGCAACACATTGTCTGTAATTGATCTCCCTTTGATGAAAGCACTTTGATTGTGGCTGATGAACTTATATAGGTGAGGTTGAATTTTTTCACTATGATCTTGCTGATAAGTTTGCTAAAAATAGAAGTAAGCAAGATTGGTCTACAGTGATCCCAAGTCTTCTACATGTCAGCTTTAGGAAATAAAACAAAGGAGGAATCTCTAAAATAGCTAGGTAGGTTATTACCATTGACAAAGTAGATTTTAGCCTCAGTCACATCCTTCTTAATGATGTTCCATGATTTTTGGTAGAATTTTGTAGTAAAGCCATCAGAGCCTGCAAATTTTGAGTTGTCAATGGTATTCAAATCATTCTATATTTCAGTGTCAGAAGGGAGATCAGTGAGTTTGAGATTGTTGGTAAGCTCAAAATCCTTTATGAAATAATTGGCATCAATATTAGTGTTGAGATGAGATGATGAATTCAGCAATAATCTGTAGTGATTTACAGCACCCTTGACAATGCTTTCATTATCATTAACTCAACACCCCTCAGAAGTTTGGATTGATTGTATGGTATTGCATTTCCTCTTGTAACTTATGTAGGCATGGTATAATTTTGTGTTTCTGTCTACATCAGTAAAGATGTTAATAGAGGCCTTCTGTTTGAGAAGGAGATCTTAGTTTTCAATGGTAGTAATCAGATTAGGTTGTGTAGTAAGAAATGAAAATTCCTCATCTGAAAAAACTTTAGAGTACACATTACCAAAAGTTTCTCATCCCCACTTTCTAAGGGCTTCACTCGTTTTTATGTGTAGAAGGCTAAGTTTGACAAGGGGATCTGGGTGGTCAGCCCCGAACCAATTGGAGGCAACAAAGTTGACAAAGTGTGAGTGTGTAGACCCATATTTAGATATCTGAAAGGAGTATATTGAGCCGGATTGCTTGGTGATGTGATAGAGAATAATAAAGGTCTATCATTAGAACCAGCAAGAGTTAAATGAGTGATAAAAGTGAGGAGATACTGGTGGAACCAACAATCATTAACAAGAATTCTGTTAAGCCTTTCCGACAGCTTGCCCCTTTTGCAAGTGAAAGGAGGGCCATGGTACCCCAAATCAAACTAACTAGCCGTTTGAATTTGATCACTGAACAATGGCATTTTATGAATGTTTGGGGCCCTGCAACCAGTTTTATCAGCTCTAGAGGTAATCTTATTGAAATCACCCCCAACTAGCCAAGGGGCATTCATGTTCTTAGTGATTAGCTGAAGACCACTCCAAAGCTCTTTTCTATCCTCCTTATGACAGCCAACATAAATAAAAGTAGCAAATTCCAATTGGCCTTGGGTCTGTAGAGAATGGTGTATAAACAGTGGGTGGTCTAGCTGGATGTTCAACTGTATTTCCTTTCTACAAAAAAAAAACAAATCTCACTATTGTTATTAGCATAATGAGTGAATATAGGGAACTTACTGATGAACCTCTGAGGATTGTATTGAACCATGGGTTCAAAGATAACTAAACACCAGAGTTTATACTTCTTTTTGAGATAAAGCAGTCTTTTTAAGGACTGAGGATGGACAATGCCTCTGATGTTCCAACATAGTAGATTAATCATGGGGAGGGTTAATATGGAGGGAGGGCTAAGATCTTGATATGGTCCTTCCTCTAGAAGGGAAGGACCCAACCTTCATCTTTCCACCTATGTCCATAGTAGTCCCATTTTGTAATTTCTGCACTCCAGAAGCTTGCTTCTTTTTTTTCTTAGATTTTTGTACATGCCACTCCTCCTCTAACAAGAGTCCTATTTCAGCTATTTTTACTTTTTCAATGGCTCCCAAGGTAGTATTTTTATTCACATTCACCTCCCTATTGTTCTCACCTCCACTATTAGGTGAGCCCTCAGAGGTTAAGGGGGTAATAATATTAACTTCATTTAATTCCTACCTGATGACCCTGGGAGAAGCATTAGACCCAAATGGAGCTGTGGAATTTGGGGATGTACCCAATAAATTTTCCTCATTGTACCTGGTGTGGGTTCCACACCCAAAGAATCAACAGTGGGCTCCTGAGCAGTAGGCAGGTTGACAGTTGCCTTTGTGTTCACAATTTTTTTTGAGGGGGGTGAAGCCTAAAACACTTTCTTTAGTGTGCTCAAACATTTTTCAATGATCGCAATAATAGGGTCTTTTTTCTAAAACCACATCCTGCCATAATCCTTCCTTGTCAGACCCAATCCAAAACCTTTTTAATTCAGGTAGAGTAAAATCTCTTTCAATGAGGATTCTTGCCAGGGCTGGTCTAGCTTTGTTAAACGTGAGGGCATCCACTTTCAGAGGCCTCTTTAAAGCACACCCAATATTTAATAGAGTATTCAGATTGAAGAATGAGATAGGAAGTCCAGGTCTTTTTAACCAAAGGGGAACCACTGGAGGCTCATTGCTTAGGTCAAAATCTGGAGACCATTTCATAATCTTCATGGTAGTGCCTCCAATTTGAATAGATTGTTTAGAAAATAATCTAGCATAGACCTCCTCCCCAGATAGCTGGATAAGTAAGTGTCTACCATTAATTATGCTAATTTGCCAATCTCCAATAAATTTTAGTGAACCAATTCCATCTTTGGGTGTCACAGCTGGAACTTACCCACTAAAGTGAACTTCACTTTCTCATTCAAAGTAAGAATTTCCTGTTGAGAGAAATAAATAGTTGGTTCACCCTCTTTGGAACCTAATGGGAGAATGCAAGGGCTGGCACCCTTTATAGCAACAGTGTCATGGAAAGCTTGAGGGAACACTAATTATTCAGGGTCAAGGAGGATGTCTGCAGATTTGCCCACAACCCCAGCATATCTTACTTTAGACCACTGAGCATTAGTTTCAACATCTAATGGAGAATCCATAGGAAGAGAAACAAAAGAGATTTCACCCTCAGATAAAAGAAGAAGGATAAACCCCAGAGCAAAACTCAATAAAATAGTATAAACTTCAAAATTTGTTAAGCTCGGTAAAGATCAAAACAAACTCAGCAACATAATAGCTCCAATCAAAACACAAGGGGCGGAAAGAAGTCTCCACCAAGTAAAATTGGAAAGCAGGAGAAGCACCTCTTAAAGACCCGTAGGCTAGATGGAAATATCAGTTCAATGCAACAGTAAACCCCACAGAGATCCAAGACCAGGGGTTTAAATTAGAAACGAGGCCCTCCAAAGGAAGACGAAGCTAGAGAATGGTTCTTAGATATCTTTGTTGTTTAAGCACCCGTAAACCAGCTTTTGTAGAACTTCATCTTGCAAAAAACCCTAGTAGAGCTCCAAACCTAGCTGACACCATGATAGAATTCCAATTTTACATATATATATATATATATATATAGATANAATGATTGAAAGGATGTCGTTAAGGCTTGAAATTGATCAAAATCGCAAAAATCTAGGATTTGAACCAAAATCAGTAGAGCCCGCTGACGGCTCCCTCGACGCCGCCGACGATAGATTTTTCCCAAGAGTTCTATTTAAATTTCAATAGAGTGCACCGACGTCGCCATCAAGATCACAAAAAAAGACCTTTAACTACAATTTTGACCAGTCAACCGCCACTACTCATCACCCCCTCACTCCTAAAAATGTAAATTTTAACCTAGGGCTTGAAAGATCTTGGATTGGGAGGCGATTTCAAGGCTTTTTGACATCGAATTTGATCATCTCTAGGTAAGAGCTTCACTCTAAGTTAAAAATATTTGATTTTCACCATGGATTTCTTTGACATTGAGGAGATTTGAAAATTTTGAGAGTGTGAAGAAAAATTTGGGAAGAAATTCATGGATCTTAGTGTTGAACTCTTAGAATTACTTTTGGAAGCCATTATTTGCATATTTGATGTATATTTTGGAATTTTTCTATGATTTAATTAGATTAAAATGGCTCCACATAAAAAGATATGAATTGAGTTAAACGAGTCTAGCTTCATTAATGCAAAAGCTCAATCAAGATTTACTTCTGTATTTAAAGGAAAGAAGTGTATACAAGATCGAGGTTTTGAGAGTCCGGGAGGAGAAATTGAACGAGTTATTGTCAAGCAGAGGTGGGAAAACTTTTGTTACACCACCAATAAANAAAATTACATCAATATGTGAGAGAAAGAAAACAAGAGGTGAGCACCCAAATCCAAAAAGGAAAAATGGATAAAACCTATAAAATACAAGAAAGTTTAAAAAACTCCAATGAGCACCCAAATCCAAAAACCTCCCTAAGAGTTCCTGTTCTAATCACTAGACAGAGGTGTGGGACAGTTGTTGTGGGGGAGAGTTGGCTAAAATCATCACCAAACATGGATAAAAATACTGGCCTATTTCCAAAAGAGAAGTAGAGCCATAATTCCATGGTCAGGTAGTGCATCAGGGGTCTCCACTGCAAGAAAAATCAAGGAGGGAGAAGCTTCTTATCATGTAATCCACCTACTATGAGGAATCAACCTCAGCTTGCATTGAGTCCACAAGCCTTAGGTGAGGGCCGTCAAAAAGGTCTCCCTGAAGGAAAAAAGAAACTGGAGATGAAGGAGATGTAGATACTAAAGCCCTTTGAGACTAAGCTCCCCTTTTAGCTAGAAAATTAGCTGGTTTGTTTCCCTCCCTGTAAATAAAGTTTAGCTCCATCTTCATGTCCTCCAATATGGATCTCATCTATTTGATCCACTGGATAATTTGCCAAGGTTGGGTACTCCTTCCCGACATGTACTCCAATAGCTGATAAGAGTCTGTCTCCACCTGAATCCAATTCCATTGTTTAACTTTTGCAAGCATTAAGGCCCAGTACATTGCCATAGTTTCAGCCTCCATAGCATCCTCTGCAATAGTTGGTGATTGGTAATGAAGCACAAAATTATCATTAAAGTCTCCGAACACTCCTCCAATGCTAGCTCTTTTTGGGTAAAAGCTTCCATCTAAGTTCACATTGAGAAAAGGGTGTGTGGGCTTCTTCCTAAAGACATTCTTCATTTTCTATCTAAGAGGACTAACAGTGCCTTGCATTTTCAAGATGTTGGGGAAGTTTTTCCATTTAATGAGTTTTCTAATGAAGGCCATACAGTTTGTGACCACCTTTATTGTGCTTACCTGATGTTCTTCATATTTTATATTATTTCTAGCTTTCTTGATAAGCCAGCAGCAATGAAAGGAAGGACCCCCAATTTGTTGTCATTCCATCCCCTCCAGCAGGTAAAATGAATTTTTCATTCCAAAATAATGGTGTTGACTTTAGCTGAGTCACCAGAGGCCTCCAGATTTTCCTAAGAGACCTGGCATGTAAAAAATAAATGCCTAGTTGATTCCTCAGCCATCTTGCATAGACAGTAAATTCAAGGGCCTCTCAGACCCTTAAGCCCGAGTATATCATGAGTAGAAAGTAAATTGTTGAAGCGTCTTCAGCTGAAAAGGACATGGAAGGTGAGAGGAATTTATTCCACAAACATTCCCCCAAGGGGACCTCAACCCAATTGTATAACCTATTGTATATTGCTTTGGTTAGGCTCTGGTTATTTGTAGCATTTAACACAAAGAGATCTTTTTCTTTTCTGTCAAAAGCTAGTTTGGATATTTATTGTGTTGACTTATCAGTTAGTAGAGACTGTAGCTTATCCAAGGACCAACTATTTCTCTCCGAGCACTCTTGCACCTTTATATTCAACTCTGAATTTTTCAGGCAGTGGTTCCAGCAGTTCAGAGGGGCACCATCTATCCTTCCAAAAGTGAATGTTGACATTGCCCAAGTCCCATATAAACTTTTGTTCAACATCTTTTCTAACTCTAAGCATGTTTGCCTAGGTTCTGGAGTCCCAAATTCTTTTGGTAACCAAGTTTGGGTGGTTAGCCGTGCAATATTTGGCTGATAAAATTTGTGCCCAGAGGGTATCTTGTTGGATGAATCTTACCCAAAGTCTACATAGGCTAACGTGTTGGAGATAGGTAATCCTTTGAACCCAAGGCCCCCTGTTGCAAATGGCTTTGCAATCTTTTTCCAGCTAGCCCATATCATTTGCTTTCTTTGACTAGCCCAAATGAACCTGTTGAAGCTTCTTTCCAACATAAGTTTAGTGCTTTTCTTCATCACTGCCATTTGTAATATATAGGAAGGGAATGTGGTAAAAATGCTCCTGAGTAGGGTGATTCTACCACCACTAGATAAGAAAAAATTTGTCCAGCATTGTAATTGACTATTGGTTTTATCTACTGCTTCATCAAACTGTGATTTCTTTTTTCTTCCTTTGAGCAGTTGCACTCCCAAATATTTGAAGGGGATGGGCATTAGGGAGAAGCCTGTGAGGTTTGTGATCTATTGCTTGGTGTGTGTGGGAACCTGCGTGCTGAAAAGTATTTGTCTTTTTTTTTTTTACTGAATTCCAACCCTGAGATGCTTTGAGATTCTTTTAGGCATCCTTGAAGCATTCTAGCAGCAGCCTTGTTTGCCCTTGAAAATATCACAACATCATCAGCATATATCAGATGGCAGATGTTCAGGGTTGACCTGTGTTGATATTGATTGTAATTCTTCCTTTTACTTAGATTGTCTACCAGCCTGAAAAAATAATATAGTGCTAGGATGAAGGCTGTAGATGGCAGAAGATCTCCTTGTTTTACTCTTCTTGAGGCTTTGAAGAACCCATGAGCCTTCCCATTAACAAGGACTAAGTTTTTGTTTCCCTCAAGCTATCTTTTGATAATCTGATATGAATCCTTAGGAAAACCTCTGACCTTCAGCTTATTGATCACAAAATTCCAGTTTATCATATCATAAGCCTTCTTAATATCCAATTTATAAATCATATTTCCCCCCTACAAGGCCTGTCAAGGTCTTGCAGTAGCTCCTAGGTTAGTAAAACATTATCTTCAATATACTTGCCCTTCACAAAAGCTGCCTGTTTGGGGATAATTAACTGCTGTAAATGAGGTTGGATTCTAAACAGTATAATCTTACTAATAATTTTGCTGATGATAGTAGCTAGCCTAATTGTCCTGAAGAGCTGCCAATACTCCTTTCTGTTGTTCTTTGGTATGAAAACTATATTAGCTGCACTAAAAAAAATTTGAAGCTCTAGTCCTTGAAAGAAACCCTAGATGGTAGATACAACATCAGCTTTTATGACCTCCCATTCATTTTTATAAAAGTCAGAAGTGAACCCATTGGGTCCAACAGCCTTACAACTGTCAATGGAGTTGAGTGCATGTCTGATCTCCTCTTCATTTGGAGCTTCAGCTAGATTTATGTTTATAATATTTTGATGATCTGAATTGAACATGTCAGTATCAATTTAACCCCTACAATTAGAGGTGTCAGACACCAGGTTCTGGCAGTATTTCACTGCACTGTCAGCAATCTCAATCTCATCCCTTATTGTCTTCCCTGTATTATCTTTGATCATGTGGATCATATTGCAGTTTCTTTTATACTTTATGCAAGCATGGAAGAACTTAAAGTTCATATCTCCTTCAATAAACATGATAGTGGCAACTTTCTATATCAGGAATTTCTCCTGGCAGGCAATGGTAGTGAGTAAATTTCCATTTGCTTCCATCAAAGTAGCCTCATCTATCCTTCCCTGCATGGCAACAATTTCAGTAGCCTTTAGATCCTGCTCAACCTGCTCCAGCATTGTATGTATGTTGCCAAAAGTGTCCCAGTTCCAATTTTTCAATGCCTTGCTGATTTTTTTCTGTAGACCCCAAAGTTTAACTAATGGGATAGGGTGATCATACTCCTTCCAGTGTTCCTTGACTATGTTCAGAAATTCCTGATGGAAATGCCACAGATTTAGATACCTGAAAGGGGCCTTGGCTTGATTTGCTTTGCAGTTATAGAAATTAGCAGTGGTCTATGATTAGATCCTGCCAAGCTAAGATGAGTCACATTAGTATGCAGGAATAATTGAAACCACTTGTCATTGATTAAAAGTCTATCTAGTCTTTCCCACAGCTTCCCTCTCCTCCAAGTAAAGTCAGGCCCATTGTACCCCAAGTCAAACAGAGCTACCTTATTAAGATTGTTATTAAACTAGGTCATAGTAGCCAAGTTGGGGGGTTTGCATCTGCATTTTCAGTAGGAGTGCTTAAAATCTCCACCTACTATCCATGCCTCCTGTTGGCTCTTAATCATGGTCAAGTCCTTCCACAGCTCTTACCTGACAGTCTTAGTATATCCTGCATAAATTATAGTAGCAAGGCCCTTTTGTCCTATCATGTTAAAGGAGAAATGAAGGAATTGAGGATGGTCCAAGTTTACTTCAGCTCTGCGGAAAACCGAATTCTTATTGTTTTGGTTAGTGAAAAGGTTGCAGCCTGGGAAAATTTTAAGAAATTTTCTAGGACTATGATGCACCAAAGGTTCTAAAATTGCAAAACACCAAAGTTTATGCTTCTTGTATAATGTATTAAGTATTTTAAGAGATAGCAATCCCCTTAATCTTCCAACATAGTAGATTAATCACGTTGATTAGGTGGGTGTGAGGAAGGTTGATACTTTGATCTGGTTCTCCTTGTATTTTGAATGATGTAGATGTTCTGATGATTTTGTGTGCTGCCTGGGATTTGAGTAAGCTCTTCCTTCTCCTTCTTATCATCCAATTTTGCTTTTCTTTTCTTTTTGGCCTTCTTAATTTGCCGGTCCTCTTCCAAAGCTTGGGTCATCTCTTGTATCTCGTCCACAGTAGGTATGCAACCTTCAGTTCCTGTCTTCAATCTACTGGCCTTGTTGTTATCCTGGGGGATGAGTTCTTTTCTCTGCAGGCGGAACACTTCTCTTTTTTAGCATTTGTATTATGATTTATATTTTTATCCTCCTTCGCTAAGATAAGACTTTGAGTCCTCAGGAGGGGTACTTGCTGCTGAATGTTGTCTAGAATTGTAACTTCCCCCACTGATTGCTCCACTAAGACATGATCCTGCAAGTTTAAGTTTTCTTCAGCTGGAAGGTTTGTAGTCTTTTCAGCACTACCCATGGAGTACTCTTTGGGAGTTTGATTGGAGTTCCTTCTAGATGGAGGATGTAACCTGTAACATCTATCCACTGTACGACCAAACATCTTACAATGATGACAATAATATGGCGTTTGCTCCATAACCACCTCTTGACAAAAGCCAACAGGACCAGTTCCAATCTAGATTCTCTTCAACTTGCCGAGGGTAATATCCCTTTCAATTAGGATTCTAACTAGAGTTGGTCAGGCATCGTTGTAGGTTGTAGTGTCTACCTTTCGGGGTGTGCCAATGGCACTCTCTATGTTGAATAAGGCATTAAGCTTGAATAAGTGTAAAGGGAGGCCTGAAATTTTAAACCAAATTGGAACCACAGGTGGATCCTTGCTAGGGTCAAAATCTCGAGTCCATTTTAAAATCTTCATGGATGAACCAACTATCTTTACTGATTGCTTGGCAAACAGCCTTGCATAATCTTCCTCAACTGTCAACTGTATTAAAAGATGTCTACCATCTAATAAACCTAGCTGCCATGACCCAATAAACTACAGGGATTTAAGGAAATTTCTAACCAGCTCCACTTTGGGGTGCCCCAACAGGAACTTTTCAACATAAGTAAACCTAACTACAGAGTTCATGTCAAACATATCTTGTTCAGTGAAAAAAACAGTAGGCTCCCAATTCCTTAATCCAACAGGGTGAATGCAGGGGGCAGAACCCTTACCAGCCAGGGTGTCGTGAAAACTTTGGGAGAAAATCAGGTGGTCTGGCTCTTGAAGTGCTTCCTTTCCCTTACCAACCACACCATCATAGGTGGCCCTTATCCATTGCACATTGGTTTCAAGATCAATAGGTGTTTCCATGGGAGTTCCTCTTTAACTCCCAATGTAATGGTAATATTTGAAAAACCCAAGTAGAAACCACCTTGAGGAAGAGCACTCTAATTCCTCCACAGTCCTTCTACTCGTCACCACCCCAGCCCGGAGAGTCACCATCTCTCTGGAAACCCTAGCAGAGCTCCTCCCAGCGCCGCCACCATCTCTTTGGAAACCCCAGACAAGGGCCACTTATGTTTCATCATGCATGATGAAGGTGGTGGGTATGTAAAATTTGTATTTATGTGTTCTATATGTTAATGTATAGGAATTGAATGATAGCTTCTTTTATTCTGTTCAAAGACTTTCTTTGTTCTTTAATTTACTGGTTTTTTAAGGTGACAACATGCAAAGCTGTGTTGATTTTGATATTGTGTCATTTGGATGTTTTTTTAAACTTCATACTTGAAAGATGTAAGTTTCCTCATCTTTAATTTGTAGCATCAAAAACTTCCAAAATTGAACACTTTGATGCTTGGGAAGTGAAAATTTTCAATTATTGGTATTTGGAAGAATATGAATGCCCCTTTTGAATGATTTGTCAGGCATTTGGAAATGTTAGAGGGCCCAATTATGCTGGTTGAGTTGGTTGCACAAAATAAAAAAAAAAAAGAGAAGGAAAGAAGAGAAAGAAAAGAGGAGAGGAATCCCTCGTGATATTTGGGAAAAGTTTGGAAGTGGCTCGGAGGTCTCTAAATTATGCATTTGAGGCTGCATTGACTAGCTTTACTGGTGATAGTTGGATCTCTCTTTTTAAGGTTATTTTGTAGCCTTTTTGCTACAGAATCAATGGCTTTTTAGCTACATTTGTGGGTTATATTTGTAGTGGTTGCATAGTTTTGATCTCCTTGACGTTTTGACTTTCTTGAAATACAATTTGGAAAGGATACCCTTCTTGGGTTGATCTGTTTGTGAACTTGCCACCCGTCTCATGATAAAAGTAAAATTGTAATTCTATTAACTATCATAATTTGGAGGTCAATTCAATTAGAGGATCCTAAAGTATTGGGCTTGAATTATGAAGATAATAACTCACACATTTAAAGCATATTAGTTAGTTTTCAAATGCTAAATTTGATTTTGATGAAAATTCTAATTCAAAATTTAAATTGTTTAAAATCAATTTAAAAATTGAAGTTAAAAAGAAGTCTAATAATGAATTAGGTTTTATATGCGAAATTGTCTTAATTGGTATTAGAAAAGATGAACATAGTTAATTAATAAATATTTTCAAACATTTTAAGCCCTACTTTGATTGGAGGTAATTAAAGTCCTTAATAACCTTGAATTTGGCTTTTTGAGCATCCACTCACATAACTATCAAAATGAAATATTTAGTGACTATTTGATTTTCTTATTCTTGAGTTAGTTAAGTTTTAATTTGATCTTGGGATGATTAATAGAAAAATTTGATAAGTTCAAAGTGGACTCGAAATGTTCAAGAGATTTCTAAAGCGGTTCAAGGTCATCCTCCAAACACTTTGGAACTTCTTAGATATTTTAAAGGACAAATTGAACTTGTTATTTTTTATTTTAGAAAATCATCCACTAAAATCTTTCAGTGGAATGCTGAGAAAGGGACAGGTATGCTTTTCAATTATTGAATTTACCTTTCTGTACTTCTTGTCTCGAGCTTGCATGTTAAACAACGATGTCACCCTGCATGAAAACCAAAACTACTAGGATAGTCGTAAAACCAAAACCTAATTTAAAATCAGCCAAGATAAAATTCATTGCCAAAATATTCAAAATATAAAGACAACTCAAAATTTATTCACAAACATCATAAAACAACAATTGCAACTAAATTAAGGCATCTCTATCAGATGATCGGGAATCCCTCAGAGGAGGTAATGTACGGTTGCTAAGGAGACTTCCTATGGTCTAAATGAAAGTACAAAATTCATTAAGTTGAGGTTTGTAAATTAATTTGGACTAAGTGAATCCGATAGAAGATAGTGGTACCGGAACGAGGGAACTGTAGGATCCTAACCGGTGTCGCTCTAATAACCTTTAATATGCCCAATAAAATTTTAATGACTATAACCATTGTGACATTTGATTTGACATTATAACTTAACAAATTAGAAAATTTAAACTTGTCACAATGAGGAGCTTGGAGCTAGCATTCTAGGGAGCACGACCATCTCCAACAACATGAGGATCTAAAACAGCATTTCTTTCCTTAGAACTAAATAACCATGCCATAGGATTTCGAGGTTATTTGCCTAGTGAGACATAAATCCTCAACATCTCTTTAAGACTTTTTATAGCTCTGTTGCATAATATAAGCCCTAACTCATCTTAAGATTACGAGGTATTCGTTTGTCGTGACCTAAATTCTCACATCTTTTGGACTATTTGTATGATTGTTTCGCACAAATGTATGCCCTAAACATATAAAACTTGTAACATGAAATGCTTAAATAATTTCTCCTCAAAATTGAAGCCAAACCATATGATAGCATGGGAAGTGACCAAGGTTCTCCTCATGATCAGTGACATTCCCTAGTCTCTCTTCCTTTGTATGCTACAAAAAATGTAACAAATTTGAGCCAATCCCTTTTCACTCCTCTTTGTCCGATCTCGTTGAAAGATCGTATCCTTTTGACCTCTTTAAAGACAATATTTCTTGATTTTTATCGATAGTTTTCTTAGGTGACTTCGTTCATTAAAGATGTAATTTACTATAGGGGCTTGCACTTATAGGAAGCTTGTCCGAACCCAGCTTAATATAAACCCTATTTAATTCTTTATATAAAATAGGGGAATTTATCGGTAAAGAAAATGGTTTCACAAACCAAATGCATGTCATATATTTCTTATTTTATTTGATCGAGCCTCATTCTCAAGTCTTATGTTTATCATTTGGGATAGATACAAAGTTTGAGGTATAACACTCTTTCATTTAAATTATGGAAAATATGAGGTTAGTTTAATTTAGTATTTTTGTAAACTTATATATATATATATATATATATATATATANTATATATATATATATATATATATATGTATATGTAAATTAAATGTCCTTCCAAAGTGGGCGATGGGTTTTTGATTCTGGTGGTCGACACCTTCTAATGGGCAACTCAACCAAAATAGTGTCGTCAGCCTCTGGTCACTCCATTGGGGACTAGCTTTTCTCTCAATTTAAATAAGAGATTCTTATCTTCATACACCGGTAATGTGTCCATGTCCTTTAGGGATCAGATTACCCTTTTTTCATCGACATGTGGTACACCTAAAATATATAGTATTTTTAGACACATTTTTATACCTATTGTTGAGATATTGCGCTTTAATGGAAGGTATTTTTTGTGTTTTTATATAGATACAAGTAAAAAAGGATGAAATGCTTAAATGAGTGAAAAAGGATCAAATTTAGAGAAAAAAGTGAAAAATTGGGCAAAAGAATTTTAGCGCCTACGCGCCAGATTCGACGCTTAATCGCCGGTTAAACAGAGAAGGCCGCGCAAAAATGCCATGACCCTGCACTTAAGCTCTAGTGGAAGTTGCCAGAAGAGTAAAATTGATTTCCACAAATTTTAAAGAGGTTTTTGAGCCATCCATTTGCTTAGTAGGTGGTTGTAACCACCATGAACGAAAATCATCATGAAATGATGCGTCTCTTGTGCAAAGACATCGAATCATAACACATTTTGAATAAATCCCAAGGAACCTCTTGGAAAACTATAAAAGAAAGAAGAGAGGACTTAGAAAAGAGTCCTGAAAAGGGTAAAAAAAGTGCGAGTCTTGAAAATATTGGCATGTTTTGAAAATTCTTCTCTGGGGAGTTAGTTCAGAGAGATTTTCAAGAACCACTTCTTATTTACTTTGTCCTTTTTGTTATTCTATTTGGAGCGATTATTAAAGAGATGGGTGTAAAGTTAGAGGACTTTAAAGTGACAGGTTAAAACCCCTAACTTGGTTTATTGTTTTAGGTTCTGAAATGAGAATGTTAGCCCCAGGTGGAGGGAATCGAGGGAACACTAGAGTGAGAACTAGTATCTTCCCTGCCTAACTGGTCTTTAGAACTATTCAAACATTAAATTAGCCAATGTTCTTTATAATATCTCTAGTAAGGGTCAAAAATATTATTGCTCCTATTGGCACAACACAATTTGCATACTTCCACAATAAAATTCCTATAATTATCACTAATTCATGATAAGAAGAAAGATATCTTCATATTAAGTACTTTTCTTTTACAAAAACTTTAGTTATCTTCTTAAGTTGTTATTGTTTCATTAAAATATCAAAATACAAAAAATATTTAACTTTTAAATTCCGACAAAAATCATTTTTAATTTAACTAATTATCATTTTAAAAATAGAAAAACTTTTTAAAAAGTGTATATTGCATAATCTTCCCTATGGGTTCAAGATTCACGTCTTAAAGAAAAAGTCTTATATTACTTGATAACGATATGTATACTTGTGGAGTATCCCAATATAAATATATATAAATTAAAAATTTAAATTCTTATTTTTCTTCAGGATCAAGTTTTTGATTTTGTTGCAAAATAAAGAAATATAAGTGAAAAATGCCATCAGAACTATTGTTATACTGTGCATAAGCATTAAGATCGAGTACCAAGTTTTTGGTGCCATGGCTGGGGAAGAAAACTAAGTAAATTTCTATTTTTAGAAAGTCTTATTTAAACTTTAAATATTGTATCATATTTTGTATGCTTTAGTATATTTTTTTTTTATTTTATGTAGGTGTATGCCTAGTTCAGGTTCTGAAGGACTAGTGCCCTACGATTCTGAATTAGAAAAAACTATTAGAAAAATCAGAAAAACCAAAAAAATTAGAAATCTTGAAAAATCCAAAAAAAAATTACAGAAATGGCAAACCAAAATAATCAAAATGCTGAAATTCATAAAAAGTTTAGACCCTTAAGAGATTATGACAACCCTACTGTAGATGAACTTCATTATAGTATTCAAAAACCTACTGTAGTGGCTAATTCATTTGAGCTTAAACCTGCTATTATCCAAATGATATCAAATAATCAGTTTGGGGGATCACCAACTGAAGATCCAAATTTACATCTTACCAATTTTCTAGAATTGTGTGCGACATTTAAACACGACGGTGTTTTAGCTGATGCCATAAGACTTAGGTTTTTTCCTTTCTCACTGAGGGATAAAGCGAAGATGTGGTTGAATTCGTTAGCAGTTGGAACTATAAGAACTTGGGGTGATTTAGCACAAAATTTCCTTGCTAAATATTTTCCTCCATAAAAAACTGTGAAGCTTAGAAATGATATTACATCTTTTAATCAGTTTGAAGGGAAATCTTTTTATGAAGCATGGGAACGATTTAGAAAACTCTTAAGAAAGTGTCCACACCATGCTATACCAGATTGGTTAATAATTCAAACCTTTTATAATGAATTAACTGGTTCTCTTATGTATATTATCGATGTCACTGCTGGTGTTTCATTGATGTCAAAACCATTTCATGACGCTTATGCTTTAATTAAAGAGATGGATACCAATAATTTTCAATGGCCTTATGAGAGAGTAAATCCTAAGAAAGTAGTCAATAGTCAATATTCATGAAACCGATGCATTTACTATGTTAGCAAATCAAGTTACTGCAATTTCAAGGAAGTTAGACTAATTTGTAATGAATCTTTCTCAAACAATTTCCATGATTGAAAAGAATTCATTAGGCCAAATGGTAGATTCTCAAGCTTCATTAGAAACTTTGAATGCCATAACTAATAAGCAAAAAAACCCATATTCCAATTATTATAACCTAGGTTGGAAGAACCGTCCCAACGTTAACTGGAATAATAATTCGGGTGGTAATATTAAGCAATGGGGGAACAACCAAACCCATTGAGAAATTGGAACAAACAAGAGAATAGTAATTATAGATCTTCTTATCATCCAGGTTTTAACAGTAATACACAATTTAAGGATAAGAAGTTGTATGTAGAAGAAGTGGCGTTACAAATGGGTAATCAGTTACAATGTCAAGGAGCTACAGTTAAAAATATTGAGAATCAACTTGAGCAAATTGCAAGTTCATTAAGTAATAATAGATCCCAAGGAACACTCTCTAGTAATATTGAATCAAATCCAAAAGACCAGAATAAAGAGCAAGTTAAATTCGTACAACTTAGAAGCGGATGAGAGTTGGAAGGTAGGGTTCAAAAAGAGATTAAAGTAGAGAGAAAAGAAATTGAATAATCAAAAGAGGATGCTCCGAAAGATTCTGAAAGACATATTTCTTCGCCGAAAATTGATTTAGAAAAACCACCAGCTCCATTTCCTCGGAGACTTCAACAATAGAAGTTGGATAAGAAATTTTCAAAATTTCTTGAAATATTTAAGAAACTTACAATCATTATTCCATTTGCTGAAGCCTTAGAACAAATGTCAAGCTATGTAAAGTTTATGAGGGATATTACCAACAGAAAAAGAAAGTTTAAAGATAAGGATACTCTTGAACTTAGTGTGGAGTACAGTGCTATAATTCAGAAGAAACTTCCTGAAAAGCTTAAAGATCCTGGTAGCTTTACAATTTCGGGTGCAATAGGAGACAATTTTAAGAGAAAGCTTTATGTGATTTAGGTGCAAGCATTAAACATATGCCATTATCAATATTTAAAAAATTGGGATAAGGAGAAATAACTCCTACTACTGTAACTCTGCAGTTAGCAGATCGTTGAATAACCTATCCTAAAGTAGTTATAGAAGATGTCCTAGTGAAAGTGGATCAATTTATTTTTCATGTTGATTTCATTGTGCTAGATATGGAGGAAGATAAAGAGATACCTATCATTTTGGGGAGACCTTTCCTAGGCACATGAATAACAATGATAGATGTGCAGTAATGGAATTTAACAATACGCGTCAATGATCAAACTGTTACTTTTAACATTTCAAAATAAATGAAATACCCTGCAAATGGTAAAGATCATGAATGTTATCGATTGAAAGTTATAAGATATTTGAGCAAATGCCATTTCAAGACTACTTATGAAGAAAAATCTATAGAAAAAGAATTCGAACACAAGCAAGAAGAGGAATTAGATCAATGTGTAAATCTTTTTAAGGAAGATTTAAGTTATGTTCAAGAAAGTTTTGAAATTTTGGACATGATAGAAAAAGATAAATCATTTTATCCATCTATTGAAAAACCTCAAGAACTTGAGTTGAAATTACTTCCTGAACATTTAAAATATGCCTTTCAGAAGATTCCACTACTTTACCTGTTAAAATTTCCTCAAAGTTAACAAGAAAGAAGAAGAAAAGTTGATGAAAATTTTGAAAAATTTTAAGAAATCCTTCGAATGGACAATTGCTGATATTAAAGGAATCAGTCCTTCAATTTATATGCATAGAATTAATCCAGAAGAAGACTGTAAATCCAGGCCTGATCCACAAAGGAGATTAAATCCTGTTATGAATGTGATTGATAAGAAAGAAATTTTAAAGTGGTTATATGCTCGAATTATCTACTCTATTTTAGATAGTGCATAGGTTAGTCCAGTTCACTGTGTTCCTTAGAAAGGAGTTGTAATTTTAACTGTGAATGAGCATAATGTGTTGATACCTATTAGACAAGTTTCAAGGTGGCGAATATGCATTGATTATAGAAAATTAAATCTTGCCACTAGGAAAGATCATTTTCACTACCCTTTATAGATCAAATGTTGGATAGACTAGATGGGCATAAATACTTTTATTTTCTGGATGGATATAGTGGTCCATTCTAGATCAAATGCTGGATTGACTAGATGGGCATAAATACTTTTATTTTCTAAATGGATATACTGGTTATCACCAAATTCAATAAATGCTGGATAGACTAGCTGGGCATAAATACTTTTGTTTTTTGGATGGATATACCGGTTATAGTTGGATAGACTAGCTGGGCATAAATACTTATGTTTTTTGGATGGATATACTGGTTATCACCGCTTCCTGGATGGATATACCAGTTATCAAAAAACTAAAATATCTCCTAAGGTTCAAGAGAAAACAACATTTACTAGTCCTTATGGTACTTTTGCTTTTAGAATAAGGCCTTTTGGTTTATGAAATGCCCCAGTTACATTTTAAAGATATATGATGGCAATTTTTTGTGATTTCATTGAAAAAGGGATTGAAGTCTTTATGGATGACTTTTTAGTGTTTGGAACTTCATTTGCCTCGTTTAGAACATTTACCTAAAATTCTTAAGCGATTTAAAGAAACAAATTTAGTCCTTAACTGGGAAAAATATCAAATTGTGGTAGCAGGAGAAGTTGTATTTGGCCATCAAATATCAGAAAATGATATGGAAGTAGATTCTGCTAAAATTCAAGTGATCGCTAATTTCCTTATCCAACTAAATGTAAGGGAAATTAGGAGTTTTTAGGATATGTTGGATTCTAGAGGCGATATAATAAAGACTTTTCTAAGATTGCTAATCCTTTATGCCATTTACTGTAGAAAGACTCAATTTTCAATTTCGATGAGGAATGCCTAAAAGAATATTAAGAGAAAAATTAATCACTGTACCAATTATAGTTTCACCAAGTTGGGAAAAACCTTTTGAACATATGTGTGATGTAAGTGATTATGCTAGTGGAGCTATTTTAGGACAAAGATATGATAAAATTTTCATAGTTATTTACTATGCTAGTAAAACTCTTAATGAAACTCAAATTAATTATACAACAACTGAAAAAGAGTTATTAGCAATAGTATAGGCCTTTGATAAATTTAGATCATATTGGATTGGAACTAATTGTATAGTGCATACAGATCATTCTGTTATTAAGTACTTACTGAAAAAGAAGGATACTAAACCGATACTTACAAGATGGATTCTTCCTATACAAGAATTTTATTTTGAAATAGTAGATCAGAAGGGAACTTAAAATCAAATTACTGATCATTTGACTAGGTTTGAGTTAGAAAAACCCTTCTGTTTTATAAAAGAAATTAATGAACATTTTCTAGATGAAAAATTGTTCATTGTAAATGAGTGGCGTGTTCAGTGGTATGCCAACATTGTGAACTATATTGTTAATGATCTTAAACCCTATGGAATGACATACCAACAAATGAGAAAATTTATTTCTGAAACTTATTTTTAGGATGGCCCATATTTATATAAATAAGGAAAGGATCTGATCATTCGAAGATGTGTACCATTAGAGGAAACTTATGAAATTATCCAAAAATGTCATAATTTTGATTTTGCGGGACATTTTTTTGTTGATAAAACAACATACAAAATTCTACAATTTAGATTTTATTGGCCTACAATTTTTAGAGATGTTAATGCTTATATCAAAACGTGTGATCAATTTGTCCTTTAAAATTTTATTGGCCTACAATTTTTAAAGGCATTAAGCTTGAATAAGTGTAAAGGGAGGCCTGAAATTTTAAACCAAATTGGAACCACAGGTGGATCCTTGCTAGGGTCAAAATCTCGAGTCCATTTTAAAATCTTCATGGATGAACCAACTATCTTTACTGATTGCTTGGCAAACAGCCTTGCATAATCTTCCTCAACTGTCAACTGTATTAAAAGATGTCTACCATCTAATAAACCTAGCTGCCATGACCCAATAAACTACAGGGATTTAAGGAAATTTCTAACCAGCTCCATTTCGGGGTGCCCCAACAGGAACTTTTCAACAAGAGTAAACCTAACTACAGAGTTCCTCTTAAACATATCTTGTTCAGTGAAAAAAACAGTAGGCTCCCAATCCCTTAATCCAACAGGGTGAATGCAGGGGGCAGAACCCTTACCAGCCAGGGTGTCGTGAAAACTTTGGGAGAAAATTAGATGGTCTGGATCTTGAAGTGCTTCCTTTCCTTTACCAACCACACCATCATAGGTGGCCCTTATCCATTGCACATTGGTTTCAAGATCAATAGGTGTTTCCATGGGAGTTCCTCTTTAACTCCCAATGTAATAGTAATATTTGAAAAACCTAAGTAGAAACCACCTTGAGGAAGAGCACTCTAAGTCCTCCACAGTCCTTCTACTCGTCACCACCCCGGCCCGGAGAGTCACCATCTCTCTGGATACCCTAGCAGAGCTCCTCCCAGCGCCGCCACCATCTCTCTGGAAACCCCGGAGAAGGGCCACTTATGTTTCTTCATGCATGATGAAGGTGGTGGGTATGTAAAATTTGTATTTATGTGTTCTATATGTTAATGTATAGGAATTGAATGATAGCTTCTTTTGTTCTTTTCAAAGCCTTTCTTTGCTCTTTAATTTACTGGTTTTTTAAGCTGACAACATGCAAAGGTGTGTTGATTTTGATATGTGCCATTTGGATGTTTTGTTAAGCTTCAAACTTGAAAGATGTAAGATTGCCTCATCTTTAATTTATGGCATCAGAAACTTCCGAAATTGAACGCTTTGATGCTTGGGAAGTGAAAATTTTCAATTATTGGTATTTGGAAGAATATGAATGGCCCTTTTGAGGAATTATTTGTCAAGCATTTGGAAATGTTACGGGGCCCAATTATGCAAGTTGAGTTGGTTGCAAAAAATTAAAAAAAAAAGGGAAGGAAAGAAGAGAAAAAAAAGAGGAGAGGAATCCCTTGTGATATTTGGGAAAAGTTTGGAAGTGGCTCGGAGGTCTCTAAATTATGCATTTGAGGCTGCATTGGCTAGTTTTACTGGTGATACTTGGATCTTTCTTTTTAAGGTTATTTTGTAGCATTTTAGCTACAAAATCAATGGCTTTTGGGCTACATTTGTGGGTTATATTTGTAGTCGTGCATAGGTTCGTTCTCCTTGACATTTCGACTTGCTTGAAATAGAATTTTGAAAGGATACCCTTCTTGGGTTGATCTGTTTGTGAATATGAGAAAATGATACCCTTACTGGGTTGATTCATGATTCATTGAGCCTCGTATTTTGGTCCTTTCATTGATTATTTTAGACATTATTTTTTGATTCACCTTTTACGTCTTCGCTCTTTCAGGTGGATTGTTTTGTCTTCTCTCTCACCCTATTTTTCTTCTTTTCTTACTTGCTTCTTAGTTGGATTTGTACAATTATTTACAAAGCATAAGTGCGCACATATAACCTTTTGCTATATGTGAATCATCAAGCAAGGCTATCAGTTGGACGGTTCATTTTGGGGTAAGGGAAATGATGACAAAGTCATGCCGGTGGTAGAGCATAATAATGTTCTATCCGAGAACTTAAGGCCCGGTGAACTGTAGGATGATAATATTATTCATTGACATAAGACTAGCAGGGCACTCTTGCCCACTTAGGTTGTTGGCGGTCCCATGCCCGACGGTGTGATCGATTCGTGGACAATCATATCTTTACAAAATTGATAAGAACATAAATGATAAGAACAAATACTACATTTGCAAAATTATTTTAACTACAAAATTGTTACAACTTTTTTTGCATCAAAACTTATATGCATGCCAAAATATAAATTTGACTGTCCACTTGTCAATCACCAGTATCGGGCTAAGGAGTACCCTCCTAAGTTGGTACAGTAGGACATCCTTCTAGTTGAATGTCGGGCTCTATACATACGGGTGACCAATAGTAGCTTTCGAAGTCCCTCGAGTATATATAAACAGTTTCTGAGCCCACTCGAACATGAATGCTTATAGTCCACTTTTGATTTTTATTATTCATTGGTTATTTCTTTCAAGATTTTCCTAAGTGTATTCTTGTATTCCTCTTCAAACTTATTTTTGTGAGTCACTTGATTTGCCTTTGAAAAGTTATGGAGTGGTAGCCCCAAGGGGAAAATGGTAAATTTGGAATTCTAATATCTTAATTAAATTTTATGGTTAAACAAAAGGCAAAGGGATAAAAATATTGATTTTAATGAACTTTTTGGATGATTGAAAAATAATGGGTTAAAAGGTAGAAAACAACTTGCCACCCGTCTCATGATAAAAGTAAAATTGTAATTCTATTAATTATCATAATTTGGAGGTCAATTCAATTAGAGGATCCTAAAGTGTTGGGCTTGAATTATGAAGATAATAACTCACACATTTAAAGCATATTAGTTTGTTTTCAAATGCTAAATCTGACTTTGATGAAAATTCTAATTCAACATTTCAATTGTTTTAAATCAATTTAAAAATTGAAGTTAAAAAGAGGTCTAATAATGAATTAGGTTTTTATGCAAAATTGTCTTAATTGGTATTAGAAAAGATGAAAAAAGTTAATTAATAAATATTTTCAAACATTTTAAGCCTTACTTTAATTTGAGGTATTAAAAGTCCTTAATAACCTTGAATTTGCCCTTTCGAACATCCACTCACATAACTATCAAAATGAAATATTAAGTGACTATTTGATTTTCTTATTCTTGAGGTAATTAAGTTTTAATTTGATCTTGGGATGAGTAATAGAAAAATTTGATAAGTTCAAAGTGGACTCGAAATGTTCAACAGAATTCTAAAGCGGTTCAAGGTCATCCTCCAAAAACTTTGGAATTTCATGGATATTTTAAAGGACAAATTGAACTTGTTATTTTTTATTTTAGAAAATCATCCACTAAAATCTTTCAGTGGAATGCTGAGAAGGGGACATGTACGCTTTTCAATTATTGCATTTACCTTTCTGTACTTCTTGTCTCGAGCTTGCATGTTAAACAATGATGTCACCCTGCATGAAAACTAAAACTGCTAGGATAGTCGTAAAACCAAAACCAATTTTAAAATCAGCCAAGATAAAATTCACCGCCAAAACATTCAAAATATAAAGAGAACTCAAAATTTATTCACAAACATCACAAAACAACAATTGCAACTAAATTAAGACATCTCTATCAGATGATCGAGAATCCCTTAGAGGAGGTAACCTACGGTTGCTAACGAGACTTCTCACAGTCTAAATGAAAGTAAGGAATTCATTAAGTTGAGGTTTGTAAATTAATTTGGACTAAGTAAATCAGATAGAAGATAGTGGTAGTGGAACGAGGGAACTGTAAGATCCTAACCGATGTCGCTATAATCAACTTTAATATGCCCCATAAAATTTTAATGACTATAACCATAGGGACACTTGATTTGACATTATAACTTAACTAATTAGAAAATTTAAACTCGTCACAACGAGGAGCTTGGAGCTAGCATTCTGGGCAGCACAACCATCTCCAACAACAAGAGGATCTAAAACAACTAAATAACCAAGACATAGAATTTTGAGGTTATTTGCCTAGTGAGACATAAATCCTCAACCTCTCTTTAGGCCTTTTTATAGCTCTGTTGCAGAATATAAGCCCTAACTCATCTTAAGATTCCGAGGTATTCGTTTATCGCGACCTAAATCTTCACATCTTCCAGGCTATTTGTATGATCGTTTCACACAAATGTAAGCTATAAACAAATAAAACTTGTAAGATAAAATGCTTAAATAATTTCTCCTCAAAATTTAAGCCAAACCATATGATAGCATGCGAAGTCACTGAGGTTCTCCTCAGGATCTATGACATTCCCTAGTCTCTCTTCCTTTGGATGCTATAAAAAATATAACAAATTTGAGCCAATCCCTTTTCACACATCTTTGTCCCATCTCGTAGAAAGGTCATATCCTTTTAACCTCTTTGAAGATAATATTTCTTGATTTTTATCAATAGTTTTCTTAGGTGTCTTCGGTCATTTAAGATGTAATTTACAATAGGGGATTGCACTTATAGGAAGCTTTTTCGAATCCAGCTTAATATAAACCCTATTTAATTCTTTATATAAAATAGGTAAATTTGTCGGCAAATAAAATGGTTTCACAGACCAAACGCATGTCATACATTTATTAGTTTATTTGATCGAGCCTCATTCTCAAGTATTGTGTTTATCCTTTAGGATAGATACAAGGTTTGAGGAATAACGCTCTTTCATTTAAACTATGAAAAATAAGGGGTTAGTTTAATTTCATATTTTTATAAACTTATATACATATGTAAATCAAATGTCCTTCTGAAGTGGGCGATGGGATTTTGATTTTGGTGGTCGACACCTTCCAACGGGCAACTCAACCAAAATAGTGTCGTCAGCCTCTGGTGACTTCATTGAGGACTAGCTTCTCTCTCAATTTAAATAAGAGATTCTTATCTTCATACATGGGTAATGTGTCCATGTCCCTTAGGGATCAGATTACCCTTTTTCCATTGACATGTGGTACACCTAAAAGATATAGTATTTTTAGACACATTTTTATACCTATTGTTGAGATATTGCGCTTTAATGGAAGGTATTTTTGGGTTTTTCATATAAATGCAAGTAAAAATGAATAAAATGCTTAAAGGAGTGAAAAAGGATCAAATTTAGAGCCAAAAGGAGAAAAATTGTGCAAAAGACTTTTAGCGCGTATGCGCCAGCTCCGGTACTTAATTGTCGGTTAAACAGAGAAGGCCGCGTATAAATGCCATGACCCTGTGCTTAAGCGCTAGTGGCAGTTGCTAGAAGAGTAAAATTGATTTTCATGAATTTCGAAGAGGTTTTTGAGCCATCCATGCTTAATGGGTGGTTGTAACCACCATGAACGAAAATATCATGAAATGAGTCGTCTCTTGTGCAAATACATCGAATCAAGTCACATTTTGAAGAGATCCCAAGACACCTCTTGGAAAACTATAAAAGAAAAAAGAGAGGACTTAGAAAAGTGTCCTGAAAAGGTCCAAAAAAGTGGGTCCTGAAAATATTGGCATGTTTTGAAAGTTCTTCTCTGGGGAGTTAGTTCGGAGAGATTTTCAAGAACCACTTCTTATTTACTTTGTCCTTTTTGTTATTCTATTTGGAGTGATTATAAAAGAGAAGAGATTCAAATGAACTTCAAGAGTTTGGTGGAGGACTTAAGATAAGTTTTTATCTTTTTTTTTTAGACTACTTTTGGTTTTAATCGAGACTTATTGTTGGTTTTACAATGATTTATTCTTTTAAACTAAAGTGTGGTTTTATTTTTTCCATGGATTCTAAGTAGTTTTCCTTATATTTCTTCATAAAATGATAAGTAATTAAGTTTTGGATGGAAGTTGTGGAGAGTATTGATCTTTAATGTTGGTGAAGTTGTGATGATTTAAATCCATGCACTTCATTTACTTCTTGATTTGGTCAATCCAAATGTAAATTTTTTGTGAGGAAATCAATGTACTTCATTTACTTCTTGATTTGGCCAATCCAGATGTTAAAATTTGTTGTGAGAACATGAAAGAACCGAGCTGGTATTGTCTCAGTCAACAATTGGAAAGAATCACATGAGGTTGTATGAATAATTTAAATCCATGTACTTCATTTACTTCTTGATTTGGCCAATCCAGATGTTAAAATTTATTGTGAGAACATGTAAGTCAGACTTGTATTGTCTCAGTCAACAATTGGAAAGAATCACATGAGGTTGTATGAATGAGAATGTAATGAGCCGACATTGTCATTGTCAACAATTGGAAAGAAGCACATGAGGTTATATGAATGAGAATGTAGTTCATAGACTGATATTGTCTCAGTCAACAATTGGAAAGAATCACATGAGGTTGTATGAGTGAGAATGTAATCGCTGATATTGTCTCATTCAAAAATTGAAAAGATTTACATAAGGTTGTATGAATGAAAATATCGTTCATATGATTGAGTACAAATAAATAGAAAAATATTCATTGATGGGTGTAAAGTTAGAGGACTTTATAGTGACAGGTTAAAGCCCCAAACTTGGTTTATTTTCTTAGTTTCTGAAATGAGAATGTTAACCCCGAGGTGGAGGGAATCGAGGAAACTCTAGAGTGAGAGCTAGTATCTTCCCTGCCTAACCGGTCTTTAGAACTATTCAAACTTTAAATTAGCCAATGTTCTTTATAATATCTCTAGTAAGGGTAAAGAATATTATTGCTCCTATTTGGCACAACATAATTTGCGTATTTACACAACAAAATTCCTATAATTATTACTGATTCATGATAAGAAGAAAGATATTTTCATATTAAGTACTTTTCTTTTACAAAAAACTTTAGTTATCTTTTTAAATTCTTACTGTTTCCTTAAAATATCAAAGTACAAAAAATATTTAACTTTTAAATTCCTACAAAAATCATTTTTAGTTTAAGTAATTATCTTTTTAAAAATGGAAAAACTTTCTAAAAAGTGTATATTGCATAATCTTCCCTGTGGGTTCGATATTTAGGTGTTAATGAAAAAGTCCTATAATACTTGATAACGATACATATACTTGCGTAGTATCCCAATATAAATATATATAAATTAAAAAGTTGAATTCTTGTTTTTCTTCAAGATCAAGTTTTTGGTTTTGTTGCAAAATAAAGAAATATAAGTGAAAAATACCATCAAAAATATTATTATATTGTGCATAAGCATTAAGATCGGGTACCAAGTTTTTGGCGCCGTAGCTGGGGAAGAAAACTAAGTAATTTTTTATTTTTAGAAAGTCTTATTTAAACTTTAAAAATTGTATCATATTTTGTATGCTTTATTTTATTTTTTTTTATCTTATGTTAGTGTATGCCTAGTTTGGGTTCTGAAGGACTAGTGCCCTACGATTCTAAATTAGAAAAAAACTATTGGAAAAATTAGAAAAACCAAAAAAATAGATATCTTGAAAAATCGAAAAAAAAATTTACAGAAATGGCAAACAAAAATAATCAAAATGCTGAAATTCATCAAGAGTTTAGACCTTTAAGAGATTATGCCAACCCTATTATAATAAACTTCATTGTAGTGTTAAAAAATCTACTGTAGTGGCTAATTCGTTTGAGCTTAAACCTGATTTTATCAAAATGATATCAAATAATCAGTTTGAGGGATCACTAGCTGAAGATCCAAATTTACATCTTACCAATTTTCTAGAATTATGTGCTACAGACAAATACAACGGTGTTTCAGCTGATGTCATAAGACTTAGCTTATTTCCTTTCTCACTGAGGGATAAAGCGAAGATGTGGTTGAATTCGTTAGCACTTGGATCTATAAGAACTTGGGGTGATTTAGCACAAAATTTCCTTGCTAAATATTTTCCTCCATTAAAAACTACAACGCTTAGAAATGATATTACATCTTTTAATCAGTTTGAAGGGGAATCTAATTTTGAAGCATGAGAATGATTTAAAGAACTCTTAAGAAAGTGTCCACACCATGCTATACCAGATTATCAAACCATTTATAATGGTTTAATTGGTTCTCTTAGATATATTATCGATGCTACTACTGATGGTTCATTGATGTCAAAACCATTTCATAACACTTATGCTTTAATTAAAGAGATGGCTACAAATAATTTTCAATGGCCTTATGAGAGGGTAAATCCTAAGAAAGTAGTCAATAGTCAATATTCATGAAACTGATGGATTTACTATGTTAGGAAATCAAGTTGCTGCAATTTCAAGAAAGTTAGACCAATTTGTAATGAATTTTTCTAAACCAATTTTCATGATTGAAAAGAATTCATTAGGCCAAATGATAGATTCTCAAGCTTCATTAGAAAATTTGAATGCCATAAATAATAAGCAAAATAACCCATATTCCAATTATTATAACCCAGGTTGGAAGAACCATCCCTACTTTAACTGGAATAATTATTTGGGTGGTAATAATCAGCAATGGGGAAACAACCAAGTAAACCCATTGAGAAAATGGAACACACAAGAGAATAATAATTACAAATCTACTTATCATCCATGTTTTAATAGTAATAAACAATTTAAGGATTAAAAGTTGTATATAGAAGAAGTGGTGTTACAAATGGGTAAACAGTTACAGAGTCAAGGAGCTATAATTAGAAATATTGAGAATCAACTTGGGCAAATCGCAAGTTCATTAAGTAATAGATAACAAGCAACACTTCCTAGTAATATTGAATCAAATCCAAAAGACCATAATAAATAGCAAGTTAAAGTCGTACAGCTTAGAAACATATGAGAGTTGGAAGGTAGGGTTCAAAAAGAGATTGAAGTAGAGAGAGAAGAAATTGAAGAATCAAAAGAGGATGCTCCGAAAGATTCTGAAAGACATATTTCTCCGCCAAAAATTGATTTAGAGAAACCACTACCTCCAATTCCTTAGAGACTTCAACAACAGAAGTTGGATAAGAAATTTTTAAAATTTCTAGAAATATTTAATAAACTTACAATCATTATTCCATTTGCTGAAGCTTTAGAACAAATGTCAAGCTATGTAAAGTTTATGAAGAATATTATCAATAGAAAAAGAAAGTTTGAAGATAATGAGACTACTACACTTAGTGAGAAGTACAGTGCCATAATTCAGAAGAAACTTCTTGAAAAGCTTAAAGATCCTGGTAGCTTTACAATTTCATGTGCAATAGAGGACAGTTTTAAGAGAAAGCTTTATGTGATTTAGGTGCAAGCATTAAACTTATGCCATTATCAATATTTAAAAAATTGGGATTAGGAGAAATAACTCCTACTGCTGTAACTCTTCAGTTAGCAGATCATTGAATAACCTATCCTAAAGGAGTTATAGAAGATGTCCAAGTGAAAGTGGATCAATTTATTTTTCATGTTGATTTCATTGTGTTAGATATGGAGGAAGATAAAGTGATACCTATCATTTTGGGGAGACCTTTCAGCACAGGAAGAGCAATGATAGATGTGCAGAAATGAGATTTAACAATACGCGTCAATGATCAAACTGTTACTTTTAACATTACAAAATCAATGAAATACCCTGCAATGGTAAAGATCATGAATGCTATAGATTGAAAGTTATAAGATATTTGAGCAAATGTCATTTCAAGACTACTTATGAAGAAAAATCTATAGAAAATGATTTGGAACACAAGCAAGAAGAGGAATTAGATCAATGTGCAAATCTTTTTAAGGAAGATTCAAGTTATGTTCAAGAAAGTTTTGAAATTTTGGACACGATAGACAAAGATAAATCATTTTATCCATCTATTGAAAAACCTCCAGAACTTCAGTTGAAATTACTTCCTGAACATTTAAAATATGCCTTTTAGGAGATTCCACTACTTTACCTGTTCAAATTTCCTCAAAGTTAACAAAGAAAGAAGAAGAAAAGTTGATGAAAATTTTGAAAAAATTTAAGAGAGCCTTCGAATGGACATTTGCTGATATTAAAGGAATCAGTCCTTCAATTTATATGCATAGAATTAATTTAGAAGAAGACTGTAAATCCAGGGCTGATCCACAAAGGAGATTAAATCCAGTTATGAAAGTGGTTGTTAAGAAAGAAATTTTAAAGTGGTTATATGCTCAAATTATCTACCCTATTTCAGATAGTGCATAGGTTAGTCCAGTTCACTGTGCTCCTAAGAAAGGAAGAGTATTTTTAACTGTGAATGAGCATAATGTGTTGATACCTATTAGACAAGTTATAGGGTGGCGAATATGCATTGATTATAGAAAATTAAATCTTGCCACTAGGACACGTTATAGGGTGGTGAATATGCATTGATTATAGAAAATTAAATCTTGCCACTAGGAAAGATCATTTTCCACTACCCTTTATAGATCAAATGTTGGATAGACTAGATGGGCATAAATACTTTTATTTTCTGGATGGATATAGTGGTCTATTCTAGATCAAATGCTGGATTGACTAGATGGGCATAAATACTTTTATTTTCTAAATGGATATACTGGTTATCACCAAATTCAATAAATGCTGGATAGACTAGCTGGGCATAAATACTTTTGTTTTTTGGATGGATATACCGGTTATAGTTGGATAGACTAGCTGGGCATAAATACTTATGTTTTTTGGATGGATATACTGGTTATCACCGCTTCCTGGATGGATATACCAGTTATCAAAAAATTTGAATATCTCCTAAGGATCAAGAGAAAACAACACTTACTAGTCCTTATGGTACTTTTCCTTTTAGAAGAATGCCCTTTGGTTTATGTAATGCCCAACTACATTTTAAAGATATATGATGGCAATTTTTTGTGATTTCATTGAAAAAGGGATTGAAGTCTTTATGGATGACTTTTCAGTGTTTGGAACTTCATTTGACTCCAACATTTATCTAAAATTCTTAAGCGCTGTGAAGAAACAAATTTAGTCCTTAACAGGGAAAAATGTCAAATTGTGGCAGCAGGAGAAGCTGTATTAGGTCATCAAATATCAAAAAATGGTATGGAAGTAGATCCTGCTAAAATTCAAGTGATCGCTAATTTACCTTATCCAATAAATGTAAGGGAAATTAGAAGTTTTTTAGGATATGTTGGATTCTAGAGGAGATATAATAAAGACTTTTCTAAGATTGCTAAGCCTTTATGCCATTTACTGGAGAAAGATGCAATTTTTAATTTTGATGAGGAATGCCTAAAAGAATATTAAAAGAAAAATTAATCACTGTACCAATTATAGTTTCACCAAATTGGGAAAAACCTTTTGAACATATGTGTGATTTAAGTGATTATGCTATTGGAGCTATTTTAGGACAAAGATGTGATAATATTTTCATAGTTATTTACTATGCTAGTAAAACTCTTAATGAAACTCAAATTAATTACAAAACAACTGAAAAAGAGTTATTAGCAATAGTATAGGCTTTTGATAAATTTAGATCATATTAGATTGGAACTCATTGTATAGTGCATACAGATCATTCTGTTATTAAGTACTTAATGAAAAAGAAGGGTACTCAACTGATACATATAAGATGGACTCTTCCTTTAGAAGAATTTGATTTTGAAATAGTATATCAGAAGGGAACATAAAATCAAATTGCTGGTCATTTGTCTATGTTTGAATTAGAAAAACCACTCTGTTTTGTAAAAGAAATTAATGAACATTTACTAGATGAAAAATTGTTCATTGTAAATGAGTGGCGTGTTCCGTGGTATGCCAACATTGTGAACTATATTGTTAGTGATCTTAAACCCTATGGAATGACATACCAACAAATGAGAAAATTTATAACAAATGAGGAAATTTATTTCTGAAGCTAAGACTTATTTTTGGGATGACCCATATTTATATTAAATAAGGAAAGGATCTGATCATTCGAAGATGTGTACCGTTAGAGGAAACTTAAGAAATTATCCAAAAATGTCATAATTCTGATTTTGGGGGACATTTTGGTGTTGATAAAACAACATACAAAATTCTACAATCTAGATTTTATTGGCCTACAATTTTTAGAGATGTTAATGCTTTTATCAAAACTTATGATCAATTTCAAAGAGTAAGCAATATTTCTAGAAGAAATGAGATGCCCCTCAATTATATGCTAGACATTGAAATATTTGATGTTCGGGGATTAGATTTAATGAGACCATTTATACCATCTTTCGAAAACTTATATATTTTGTTAGCAGTGGACTATGTATCCAAATGGATATAAGCTGTTGCTTTACCTCGATGTGATGCTCAAAGCGTTGCAAAATTTTTGAAAATAAACATATATTATTGATTTTGGATGCCGAGAGTTGTCATTACTGATAGAGGAAGTCATTTCAGAAAAGTCATTACAGAAAAATTATTAAAGAAATATCATATAAATCATAGGATTGCTACTGCTTATCATCCTCAGACAAGTGGTTTGGCTGAATTATCCAATCAAGGAATTAAAAGAATTATGGAAAAATCTGTGAATCGAAAAAAAATGGATTGGTCAATCAAACTTTACTGTGCTTTGTGGGCTTATATGACTACATATAAAACTCCTATAGGAATGTCTTCATATAGGCCAATATTTGGGAAAGCTTGTCACTTATCAGTTGAACTTGAGCATAAAGCATATTAGGCTATTAAAAAAATTAATTATAATTTAAAAGATGCTGGTGGGAAAAGATTGTTACAACTAAATAAGCTTTAAGTGATAAGTAATGAATCTTATGAGAGTGCTAAGATTTATAATGAAAAGAAGAAAACGTGGCATGATCGAAAGATTCTTACTAAAAATTTTCAGCCAAGGCAACAAGTTTTGCTTTATAATACAAGGTTAATATTATTTCCAGACATACTTAAGTCTAGGTCGATGGACCCATTGTTGTGATAAAAGTTTATCCTTATGGACCTGAGGATATTAAAGATCCTAATTCTGAGAAAATTTTTAAAGTGAATGGACATAGACTGAAACCTTATAATATAGGGGATCAACATAAATATAATGATGGAATTATATTGGGTCAACCAGAATGAGCATTGGTTATGTCGGGCTGAAGACGTAAAACCAAGCACTTTGTGGGAGGCAACCCATAGTTATCATTGTGTTTTTACTTTGATTATTTTTTTTAGTCTAATTAAAAAATTTGGGGTAGTATTTTTGAGTTTATTATGTGCTAGTAATGATTTTTAGACTTTATTTAGTGACTTAGATATGTTAGAATAAGAATTTAGACGTTAAGTTGACTGGTGCAAAAATGTGCACTGGCGCTTAAGTGCCAGATCCGACGCATAAGCGCTGCAATTTAATCACATGTGCAAATTTTGATTTTTAGGTGTAACTGCAATTTAGTTGGATTAAACGTGTCTTGGCAGTTTCTAGTCGTGCCTAGAAGTTAAGAGGGGGAATTAGGCCTATAAATAGAAGGGGTTTGTGAAGGAATTTCACATCGGATTATTTTTAGCCCTAAAAGTCTAAGAAGAGAGAGATTTAGAGAAAATGCATTCATGGGAGATGGATTTGAAGAAGAAGAAAGAAGCCATGAGGAAGAATTTCATTATTCAAAGTGCACAGGAGATGTGTAACAGTCTTTTAGTCGTTAGTTTTGAAGGGATATCGGAGAAGATCAACAAGTTGGAGAATAATATATCTGTATTAGAGACTAAGGTGCTTGAATTGCATGTTCATCTAGAACATATTGGGTAGCAACTTAAGATCCAATTCAGTCATACCAGTTATGTATAGGAAGCAGATAAGACGATGTTCCTTAAGCAAAAGTGGATTGAAGATGATAGTATTAGAGCTCATGACCACTGTCGTTTTATCAACTCTATATTTCTTGAGAGACTACTGAGAGACAAGAAATCATTTCTTCTAATGAAGAGTGGCATTAAGTTAGGTGTTAGGAATTTTGTGTTTGGAGTCATGTTTTTAATTGCATTAATATTTATGTCTTGTTTTTAGTGTTTGTGTCAATTATGTGTGTAATTGTAAAGGTGCATTAAGTGTTTTGCACTTAAGAAAATTTTCTCATCCAAGACTATTTGGAGAGATAACTAAGTGTTAAATATGTTTGTACTTGTTTGTAAATTAATAAAAGTTTATTTTTCTGAAAATTTGTGTTATTTATAGCCTCAAATTGAATTAATTATTATGGAGAATTTTGAGAGAGAAGGGAGTTATAAGAAGTAAAAATAGTCATTTAAGTGCTATGAGACTATTTATGGGTCTTTTACTTAGGCTAATAGAGCATTTTACTTAGAATTAAAAATTTTGAAAATTGTGCACTGGGGCCTAAGCGCCACCTACTCGTGCTTAAGCGTGAGCTAGCACGAGTGGCCCCTAAGCACCACTTACCCGCGCTTAAGCACTGTTCACGAAAACTGGTTTGCGAACAGTAAAAAGTGAATTTTTGGTCTGAAATTGCCATTTTTAACGCCTCCTATCGTCTTCCCCAACTCGAGTTTGCAATTTTGAGGGCTAGGGCAAGTGAAATTTGGAGATTTCTTGGTAGAATCAAGCGAGATTTGCTAGATCAAACTTCCTTTAGATAAGAGCTTTACTTTTATGCAAAAATTTTGGATTTACACCATATATTTTAAGTAGATTTGGAAGATTTTGAAAATTTACTATTCTTGGTGAAAAGTGAAGAAAAATCTATGGAAATTGCTTAGGAAGTTTAGTTAGTGCTTTTGGAAATTTAGTTTAGTGATTTAAACTTGATTTTGAAAGTTATTTTTGGAATTTATCAAATTTGTAGAATGATGCCAAGAATGAAAAGGAGATAAGGAAAGAGCCCATTTGATTTGAGCAAATTTTTCAGTTCAAAAGCTCAAGAATGATAGAGTGACGCTCTACAATTACGAAAATTGATTCAGGAGCAATGTTTTAAGAGTCTAGGTGGAGAAGTGGAAGACCTGATAATCTACCGACAGTGGGAACAATTTTGTTTTTTCTCTGCTGTTGCCGTAATTTTTGTTGTAAAGAAGTTTTATGCAAATCTCCTAGAGTCTGAGGACGATTGAGTTATGGTTCAAAGAAAATTAATACCTTTTAGTCCAATGGTAATCAACTTATTTTACCATTTATCATCAGACACTTTGTGTTTTTATGCAAAGTATAGTCCTACGGAAGCGGAATTGGATGAGATCATATCTTATTTGGCGGTTGGAAGAAGACTTTAGAAGATTACAAATGAGACGAGAGTAAATTTTCTAACATCAAAGTTATGTGCGCCATCAAAGGCTTGACACTATTTTATATCTGCTCATCTACTTCCTACAAATCATCTTAGTGAAGTGACCAGAGAGAGAGCAACATTGAATTATTATATTCAGGAGTAAAAGCTCATCAACATAGGGGCTTTGATCTATCACACTATCATCAGTTCAGTTGCTGCTGCTACTACTGCAGGTGTGGGATTTATTTCCTTTATATTTTCTTTATGCGAGTAGGCTGGAGTAAAATATGATAGTTGGGAGGAAGTATTGCTGCCTCTAAAGCCCATTACAAAAGTGAATGTGAAGACTTATTCAGAGCATTCAATTTTTGGCTGAAGAGGAGGATTTTTCAGGAGCTATGGATTAGAGACGTCTGCTGCATCTTCATCAAGACCATCTACTTCACGCGCTTCTACATCTCGAGGTGAGTCAACTGTCGGTGTTATTTTTGTTGGAGGAGTTGCCTGTAAGAAGCTGTCGATCACTGGAATCAAAATCCCATTGCCCGCTTTGGAAGCACGTTTTAATTTACAAATATATTTAGTTTTAGGAAAATATGAAATCAAACTGACCCCATATTTTTCATAGTTTAAATGAAAGAGCGTTGTTCCTCAAATCTTGCAACTATCCCGAAGGATAAACGCAAGATTTGAGGATGATACTCGATCAAATAAACTAAGGAATATAAGACATCTGTTTGGTGTGCGAAACCTTTACATTTTCCTAGAAGTTCCCCTATTTAATATAAAGGATTAAATAAGATTTATATTAAGTTGGATTCGGACATGCTTCCTATATGGGCAAGCCCCTATAGTTAATTACATCTTAAATGACTAAAGTCACCTAAGAAGACTTGTCGGCACTATTTTTGGTGTGGGGTTTGCCCGTAAGAAGCTGTCGGCCATCGGAATTGAAATCCCGTTGCCCGCTTCGGAAGGACGTTTT
>JXCR01143496.1:19031-32159 GCA_002079205.1 Phalaenopsis hybrid cultivar
GAATTGCATGTTATACGTCAGGTTTGTAACAAAGTAGAAAAAGCTATGAAAATGCACAAAATCATTTTTTTACATGATGTGTTACCTGTGTTGATTGGCCTAGGGGATGAGTTTCGTCCCTTAATTAGCAGTTCTTCGTTGATGAGCTTCCTATATTCATCAGACTTGGCTTTTAGCAAACATTTTGCCGAGTTTAATAATGACTCTTCACGCAGTATATCAGAAGAGAGCATCTCCTTCTTCCAATCCATTAACTTGATCTGCTGCTCAATTTCAGATACTTCTCTAGGCATGCTCGGTTTTGCATCAGCGATAGGGAATTTTATTTCAACGTCATTCCTAAATAATATCAGAATTTTATCAAAACTGTAAAACAAGGAAATACATGGCAAGAGGCGCCTGTCCCATACAAAACTATTGAGTGTGGCAGAAAATGTTCAACGTTATTCTTGGTAAAGTCAGTTGTTGTATAAAATAACGAAAAAATGTTCAACGTTATTCTCGACTTCAAGGAAGATTGGATGCACCTTCGATGCTAGATGTTGATGAATGCTAGAGGGAGCCTTAATATGATGAGAGATGGGACGGTTTCGACATTGAGGTATAATTTAAAACTATATGCATATTTGTAATTTTCTAAATTTCATGTCCATTTTTTTCGAAAGTGTTAACCTCATATTTGATGCGGTGTTCAGGTGTGTGTCGGACATGCCTGGGTCTGAAAAATGCTTGGCTTTGACGAATATTTGATGCACTTTCGATGCTCGATTTTGACGAATGTTAGATGAAGCTTCAACATGGCGAGATATGGGGCGGTTTCGACTATAAGGTATAATTAAAACTATACGCATTTTTATAATTTTCTAATTCTTGTGTCCTATTTTTTTGAAATCGTGTTAAGTTCGCGCTGATGCCATGTTGAGGTGTGTCTCGGACGTGTTCGAGCCTGAAAAAAATGTAGACAAATATTTTGTAGTTTCAGAGAAATGTCGGGGATTCAACGAATATTTGAATGCNTCAGCAAGGCCTTTCAATCTCCCCTGAGAGCTTCCCCGAGGGACCTTTAGCACATCCCAATCAATTTCCCCCTCTCAATTCCACCACAGAAAGCCAATTTTAAGCTCAAACCCTTGCCCGAAACCAGGANAGGTAGGCGCTAGGGACCCGGATCAGATTCATGCGTAGAGCGGGCGAGGGGAGTCCCTCGAAAGTCGAAATATTATTATTTAGAGCGGACCTTCCAATCCAATGTTGTTTTTTTTAAGAAAAATCTCATTCAAGATTTAAAATTCATGATAAAACTCCCCTCAATATTTTCAATTTAATCAAATTCTCAATGATTTAATTATGGCCCCCCGTTAATGCATTGGTTTATGATATAAGAAAAGCATTTGGATGCTAGTTTTTAAATAATAAAATTATTGTGATAATATGAATTTCGAGGAGGGTCCACTAGCAAAAGGTATAGAGGACTAGTTGTCTGACCGGATGTATCAAGGTCAAGGCCCACTAAGGCAATTGAATTGATAGAACCGAGCGGCTCGACCAAAAGCGAAGCACGGGATTATCCAAATCATTCATCACAATGAAACCAACCCCAGCGATGAGTTAACCCCTCGGGTCGTGCAGTTATACCAGAGACATCCAACAGTCTCCCTAAATGTCATCAAGAACTAATAGGGCAACAAGTCTTAACCCTCTCTGAGGATCTCTTCATCTAAGAGCAACTACCTATTTGATTAAAGTGATTCATCGTCTATCTGATAACTTAGATTCGTTGTGCCAACAGAAACTCTTCATTAGGGATTGAGGATCGATATATAGCCCAACCAACCGATCGATAATACTTAGTCGATCAAATCAACCCTGTCGACCCCTTGTCAGTAAAAGATTAGTCGATCGATAATTTATATCAAACCCGGTTGACCAGTTATGCCTAACAAGGCCTCATTGGCATAACCAACTATCGACATCAACCAAAGCCTAGCCGATCAGCAGAACCTAACAAGGTCTTGCCAGTCCAGTCAGCTGAGCCAGAGAACAATCAGACTCTCGGCTCACATACTTAAAATATATAGAATAATCTGTAAATTCTCAACTAAAGCAGTGACATAAATGTAACTTCACATGTTATACCGAATTTATCTATAAATAGGGGATCATATGTGAATGAAGGGTTACACACTTGTGACATATTATTGTTTATTACATGTTCATCTCTCTCTCTTCTATCTTACGCTCTATTCTTTATGTTTGATTCAAGGACAAATTTGAATTCATCCTAAAAGGTGTGGTGGACATGGAACATGACAACAAAAGAACATGAGTATCACACAAAGAAGAAACCCACAATAGAGACACCACCAACATAAAGTGAAGTAGGGAGTTTATACAGCAAATGAGAGGGGAATGCTTGGTGCCCAACAACCAAAGGGATTTCCAGCCCATGAAAGGCATAAACACTCCTAGTATTTAAATAATGCTTAGTCTCCACCAATAGATAAACATCGGTTGAGACATACTGAAGTGTCCTGATAAGATGAGAATGCTTTCTCTCGGCATACCTTTGATTTTGAGCCTTCAGAAAGGTTCAAGATACTATCCTATAAGGGATGAACTCATATTACAGACTACATTATCTCCTTTGAGTTGATAGTGTGCATCCTCAAGATTACTGATGTGTTGAAGCTCCATCTCTTCTTCACCGCAATCAGGAAGTTAGTACTCAAGTAGTTCAATGGATTGCAGGTGGGAGTTGTCGCGTCTTTTACAAACATCAAGTGGATGTTTAAGGTTCAGTTTACGAATGCCCAAAAGCCCTCAAAAAGTTCATAGGCTCTATTGTGGTTAAGGCAGTGACAAAACGAGAGTCTCTGCTCAATCATCACTCAATTTCAAAAAGAGATGCAAGAGATGTGAAACCTGTAACCCATAATAATTCATGGCACTATAGCTCAAGGGCTTAAAGAAGGACTATTATGGTACGCTTTAGGCTTACAACAATCAAAGACCTTAGCTGAGTTGTTGGAGCTCACCGACAATCACATATTAATCCAGGAATACAACTTCACCTTTGTTTCTGCCATAACATAATTATCCATTAATTGCCTACAGAAGAGAGCTCTCCATGGCAATAGATGTAGGCCAAGGGAAGACTCACATCCTTTTATCAATGACAATACGATGACAATCGAGTGCCTCGAGACAACAAAGGGGTTGAAAGAAGTTATTGATGAGGAGGTTGGGCTCAGTATCCTGAACAGTGGTTGACTCATTATAATGATCACCAACTACACAATTACCAAGCACCAAAGACGACTCCACTAAGATTCTCATTGGCCAAGCTAGTTAAGGCCATCCAAAAAAATGAGTTTTTCATGAAGGCTCCACCAATAAAAACCAAGCTTCTCTCTGGGATACTAAGAAATGGTGAGTGTAACATAAAGACCATGGCCACAATATATAGGAATGTCGACACCTCCGGAGCCTAGTCAAATAGCTAATTGGAGTTTGAAAGCTCAAAGAGTATATGACACCAAGAGCAATGATCTGAGGTAAATGAAGGCTCCATTCAAGAAAATTTTAAGTGAATCGATCTGAGAAACTGCTATTCACATCACTAGGGTGGTTTCAGCAATCTTTAGAGGAGGTCAAAATTCATTCTAATGGGTAGTTTGAAGAGGTTTCAGTTGGGTGAATTATGTGCAACCACTTTCGCTCCAAAGCACAACACTCCTCCATTTATTGCATTCACCAATGCAGATATGGCCTCAAAGGGAATCCTTATAATGGCACCATTATCATTACTACCTTGTTAAGTAACTACTAGGTCAATCGTATTCTGGTTGACATTGGGAACTCGATAAAAATTTTGTTCAAGTCAGTATTCAACAAGATGGGAATCAAATATGACTGATTGACTGTGCATGATAACTCGCTTTATGGCTTATTCTATGAGAGAAAGGAAGCCTTATGAATATTCACCTTGACAGCTACCTAGGAGGAAGGTGAAAGATTTCACATACATTGAAGCTTTTATGGTGGTTGAATCACCATCAACTTACAATGACATCTTTGGTCGACAGTTACTCCAAAGCTATAAATTTGGCATACTATATAGCGATGAAATTTTTAGGTGATAACCATCTGAGCTCACATAGAAATCTAGAACAAGTTGCCTCTGAGTGGTCAACAAAATTGAGCAGAAGACACTTGACCCTACCAACTTGAATGAAAGGGGCCACATAACTAGCGAGACTACCCTCCAATCCCTGTAATAGATGGAGAGTCTGATAATTTTTTTCTAAAAAATGAAGTTTTTGATATGGGGTCAAAATATGTGCTAATCCATAACCTCTGAGAGCATAGAAACATTTTTTTTCTTGACCAGCTGCAGAGATGTTAGGGAAAGACATTGCTTGCTACTGACTAAACGCCAACCCAGTAGCCCAACTGATGAAATAAAAGATGAGGTCATCAATTGTTACCTTAATCGAACTGATAGGAGATGAGAAGAAAAAGTTGTTGGAGGCCAGATGCATCAAACAAGCATAGTATTCAACTCGGGTATGAAATGGGGTGATGGTGCAGCAAGCGAACGTCAAGTGAAGGATGAGTGTCGACTTCACTAACCTAAACTCTACTTGCCCAAAGGATTGATATTCATCATCACGGATCGACGCACTGGTGGACTCATTGTTTATTCAATCAGTGATGAGCTTCCCACACTCCTTCTCCATATACCACTAGATAAAGATACACTTAGTTGATGCAGAGAAGATAAGTTTCAAAACCAATGAAGGAGTGCTTTGCTATAATGTTATGCTCTTTGGGCTTAAGAATACTGGGGCTACTTACCAGCGACACATAGATATAATATTTTCTAAACAAAAGAAAACAAACTTTGAAGTGTACAAAAATAATGTGTTAGTTAAAAGTAAAATGGCCAAACAACACATACATGATCTAAAAAAAACATTTTAAACCCTTAGAAAATATAACATGAGACTAAATCCACTCAAAGGCACCTTTGGAGCATCAATGAGAAAATTCCTTGGCTACCTCTTAACCCTAGAGAGGAATAATGGTCAAACCAAAAAATGTATTGCCATTGTTGGACATGTCTTCTTTCAAAAATTAAGGAAGGGCAGAAGCTGAAAGGTCAGATCACATGTCTAAGTCTGTCATCTCCAAATTTGACGATAAATTTGCAGCATTCTTCAATACACTAAGGAAAGAAAAAAAAATTCGAGTGCTCAGATGAATGTGCACAAGCATTCGAAAAAGCTGAAGCATTCTTTAGCGTCAACACCACCTCTTTAGATTCCAAAACTATGCAAGGTGCTCTCTTTATACTTGGGAGTTGGGCCTGAAGTCATCAACTCTCTTTTAGTCCAAGATGAAATGGAAAGCAGTTCAAGGTCTACTAAACCATTTAGGTTCTCCAAGGGGCCTAGATCAAGTACCCATCATGGTGAAGAAAAAATTTGCTCTTATTATTTTTGCTCGCAGGCTCTGGACAGATTTTCAAACTCATCTAGTTTGGGTCATCACTGACCACTCTCTCCAGTCTATTCTTACTTAGCCAAAAAATTTTGATCGGTTTCTCAAGTGAGTGATGGAGCTTAGCGAGTTTGAGATCTTCCATTTGCCTCAAATTGTAATCAAAGCACAAGTGATAATGAACTTCATGGTAGTTTTCTTTTAGCAAGGTGAGTTACGCAAAGGAGCAACTACTAATAGCTAGACCTGAGTGTTACACATTGACAAAGCTTCAAGCCAAACAAGGGCAGAACAAGGTCTCGCTCTGACCAGTCCAACTGAAGAACATATGTCTCACTTGATTGAAGTTGAGTTTGAATTCACCATACAAAATTTGAGTAAGAGGCTATAATTGACGGGCTGCACTTTTCTTATGAGATGGGCGCCCGATATCTCATGTTAAAGTCTGATTTACAGTTGGTCATGAACTAAGTAAACAGAGAAATCGAAGTCATGGATGACATGATACTAGAGTAAACAAAAGATAGAATTATAGAAGTTTGCAAACTTCAAAATTGAGCACATTACCCAAAAAGAAAATCAAGTAGCCAACCTCCTATACAAGTCCATTCGCTGGGGGGAGGGGGCTCATCAAAGACTAGTCCAACTAACCATTGAAGAACCAAACATGATGAAGTTAGAGATCAAAGGATTAAAAGTTGAATGCATCCCTACATCTACTATCTATAGACTGGAAAGATCTTAGAAGAAGTTACCGACCTATAAAAATTCAAATTCAAAGCTGCAGTGTATCTCTTGATTGAAGTGAAGTTTTTTTGAAAATCGGTTACTTTGCTATACTTACGATATCTAAGGGAGAATGAGATAAAGATGTCCTCCAAGAAACACAATACATGGAGTGAGGAAGCCACTATGGAGGAAAAATTTTAGCACACAAAGTACAATGATAAGGCTACTTTTGGCTGACACTTCTGACAGATGTTGAATAATTATCTAAGAAATACGAGCACTACCAAAAGTATGCAACATTACAATACCAACGGACACATAAGCTACAACCAATCATCATTTTGTGGCTTTTTACCAGCTGAGGACTTGACATCCTCAAACCCTTTACTACATACAAAGGCCAATGCAAATTCCTATTAGTAGCGTGAACTATTTCTCAAAATGGATCGAAGTAAGTTTTGCTCGCTCAGATCACTGTGAAAGTCATTTAAAACTTCAGCTAGACAGATCTTATTTATCTTTACAGGCTACTGATGATCATTGTCACTAATAACAAGATGCAATTTTCTAATCACAGAGTAAGTGATTTTTACCGAAGTTAGGAGATCAACTTGAAATTTGTGTTTGTACATCATCCTCAAACCAATAAGAAAGATAAAGCCACCAATAAAATAATTTTAAACGTGCTAAAGAACAAATTCCGAAGAGTAAAATGAAATTGGATCTAATCCTTCCATCAATTTTATTGCTGGTTTGGATGACTCCATCAACACTGGTTGAGCATACTCTTTTCATGTTGTAGCAAAGAATAGAAACGATGTTGCTCGTCAAATATAATCACTATGCCCTCATCATTTGATGAAGAAAAGTTGTTGATTGACAAAATGCAAACAATAAATGTACAATGCTTGTGCTCGATCTTATGGAAGAAAAGTAGATTGATTCAGCTCTCCAATAGGAGTAAGTCAAAAGGAGAACGACTTTCTACTATAAGACCTCTCCCGGGGACCTTTTGCTGAAGAAGGTCAACCCAAATACACGAAGACATGTGATCAATAAGCTAGACCAAATTTGGACTGGTCTGTTCATCATTAACCAAAGAGTCACCCCTAGAGCATACAAATTGAAAACCTACACTGTGAATGGAATCTCTCGAACATGGAGTGGGGACAGCCATAAGAAAACTTTCACTTGGAAAATATGGTGTATCATCATGAGTAAGAAATAAGAAAGGCATTTTCGTTCCAAAAACTTACAATTTTGCAAAAAAAATTTGAAAACATGAGTTGGTTAACTATGTGTGTAATTCCAAGTTCAAACGACATTTGGGAATTCAAGGAGTTTGCACGCATCAATGTCTAGCCAATACTCAAGAAACTTGAACTTGATAAACAACATTTGACAATGATGCAAGATGACTGATTGGTAGAAAGCCTCCAAAACTGACAATGATGCAAGACATTTGATTAGTAGAAACCATTCAAAATTGATAATGAAAAAAGAGGTCAAATCAGTAAAAATACTTGAAATGATCGATGGCGATGTAATACATCCAATCGATAATGTACATAAAAATTGGTCCTTAGTGCCCAAGCATGAATAAAACACATGTCTCTTAACTCGACACATATCAAACTCTAGTGGTGGCTCATTACTCATTAGTGACAAGATTCACGAAAAGAAGAATGCAAATCACTCCAACAATAAGTCTCAACGGCTATCCCCACGAAGACAACAACATGTTTTGCTTATTACGTATGGCAATAGGTGTGGCCCGTCCGAGGTGATGACCTAACCAAAAAAATGGGACATTTAAAGTGTAATAATTAAGTCAAGCGATAAACACATCAAATTTTACCAAAAAACCTCTTCTAAGACTTGAAGGATAACCACCACAAACAATCCTTGCAAGAAACTATATAAATAAAGAAAATATAGTAACGGTGAAAAAGTACAAGATAAAGGTATTAACCAACCAAAACACATCATTTCATTTCATGAACAAAAGATTACAAAAAATCTCTCCATATAAAGTTACTTTGTTGTACAAATTATTCAAAGAATTTTAATTATAGAAAAAACAAGGAAAACAGGTGTTCGAAGACCCTCGGTCATCTTCAGAACTTTTTTCCTCTTTCTTGACGTCATCTTCTTCTATCTCTTCTTCCCTGACATCTTCCTCCTCTTCATCTTCTTCATTCGGGTTTGAAAGAAGCATTTGCAAATTTATTCATGCAAACCACTTAGGGTGAATGAGATTCTTCTTTACAAATTGTCTAATCACCATAGAAGTGCCAATTTGGAGTTGTCGAGCAAGCCTGCATACAAACTCTTATTATCAACATTTTGTTCAAGTTTTAATTTTATTTCCAAAGAACTCACAACATCTTTGACCAATCAAGTATCTCAGCCTCAAACACCTCTAACAGCTTCTCATTTGTTGCTCACTTCCCTGTTTCCTTCGCTAGAGCATCTGAGGCTTCTGCCTTCTCCTCGGTGGCAGGCCATTTCCTTTCTCCTCAGTCACGATCCATAGAATAATAGTGTGAAGCATCCTAGGATATCAGAGGTTATTAATCGACCAACTAATAAAGTTTTGAATGGTCAAGTTTCCTCAAATACCTCTCAGGACTAGATGACTTCAACAATAATCAAATAGCAGTCCACTGCCACCGATGAGTCAGAATGAAAATCCAGCTTCATGTAAATCACGGCGTACCACTCGTAAGGGCTAGGCACATCTTTGATTCCTTATCTTACGAAGGAACCCATGAAATTTGGAAAACCTTTCAATTCCTTAACGAGGGAAGCAGTGGTGGGTTAATCAGATTGATAATGAAGGATTTTCCACTCTCAATGTGGTACCTCCCCTCTTTGAGATGCTACACTGGGTTTGTACACACACTCAGACTCAAAATTGGTAAGAGTGATATAACATGGTCAATTGGCCTCACCCCTTGTTTGTAAATCAATAAAGGATGGTTTGATCGGTTGATGGGTAGCTAACTGATCGGACCAGGACCTACAGCAGTGCCTAACACTTCGGTACACCCTAATTCTAAGTGTAGAGGTCTCACAGAAGTATACATATTGTATTAGTAATATCTAAAATTTTTAGTTCGGGATATCGATCCCATAGAGAGTGACTTAATTAACTTAAGAAAAGTTCTAGCCTACTAAAATCGGTCTTAGCTTAGAAGTTAAGTTGGGTTTAGGTTATTCTAATTGATCCTACTAAATTCTAGCAAACTACTATTGAAGGTCCACTCCTCTAGAAATCCTACTAAATATATTTGAATTTGGGGAAAATCAAGATATAGAAGCTACCCTCCCTTGCAATGATATAATTAGTGTGCAGGAAATGAATAGATTAAATTGTAACTGTGGCTAGTGACAAATATGAGTGATTCTCTTATTTACCCTCTCCTGAGTACATAAAGAAAATTGGTTATACTTGTTTTAATTTTCTAAACCCCAGTTTGAACCCATCAATGATTATTTTCCTATCCATATGCATTTTCTTATAGATTGCTTTTGTTTCATACAATCTAGTTCAACATAATCTTCCTAGTTGTTCATGTCATAGTTCTCTCGAGTTATTATGGGTTCACAACAGATTTTAACAAATTATTTGGCCAAGATGATAATTGAATGAAATACAAAAGGAAAATCATCACATTAAAGAGTAAAAGCACTCTAAAATCCCTACACAACCTACTTATTTATCACAATGGGAAAGGTATGAAGAACTACTCACAAAGCATGAAAAAATTACGACAAAACATCTTTGAAACAAAGCAAATCTACTAGAATTGTGTTTACAAAAAATTACAATACAAAAGAATACACAATACTTAGTTTTTTCCCTTTACAAAGTGCTGAGAATTCCTCCCCAAATGATATCTCAATCCTTGCTGCTTTGTTGAATATCTTCTTTACAATTATCCCTCAAATTCCTCACCAAACTTTCAATAAAATGAAAATTATTTTCTCCTACTACAAGACTTTGACTCTAGACTTTTCATTAACTTCCCAAGTGTTCAGAAGAAGTTTGAGGTCATTCTCCATCACTCTAAGTTCTTTCATGCAAGAGAAAAATATTTATGAGGGATGGTGACACATATTTTTTAGGAGTTGTTTCAACCTCCAAGAGAACTCAAATTTCTCAACTCTCCCTACTCCTCTATATACTTCCAATGGGAAAGAAGATGTTTGAATAGAATTTAAAAATGTATGTGGAATACTCCAAACACTTTTTTATAAAAAAAGCTTTTACAAGCTCTTCCCAAAACTCTNCCATTCCGAAGCGGGCAACGAGATTTCAATTCCGATGACCGACAGCTTCTTACGGGCAAACCCCACACCAAAAATAGTGTCGACAGCCACCAATGAGTCAGAATGAAAATCCAGCTTCATGTAAATCACGACGTACCACTCGTCAGGGCTAGGCACATCTTTGATTCCTTATCTTATGAAGGAACCCATGAAATTTGAGAAACCTTTCGATTCCTTAACGAGGGAAGCAGTGGTGGGTTAATCAGATTGACAACGAAGGATTTTCCACTCTCAATGTGGTACCTCCCCTCTTTGAGATGCTACACTGGGTTTGTACTCACACACGGACTCAAAATTGGTGATATAAGATGGTCAATTGGCCTCACCCCTTGTTTGTAAATCAATAAAGGATGGTTTGATCGGTTGATGGGTAGCTGATTGATCGGACCAGAACCTACAACAGTGCCTAACACTTTGATACACCCTAATTCTAAGTGCAGAGGTCTCACGAAAGTATACGTATTGTATAAGTAATATCTAAAATTTTTAGTTCGGATTATCGATCCCACAAGGAGTGACTTAATTAACTTAAGAAAAGTTATAGCCTACTAAAATCGATCTTAGCTTAGAAGTTAAGTTGGGTTTAGGTTATTCTAATTGATCCTACTAAATTCTAGCAAACTACTATTGAAGGTCCACTCCTACAGAAATCCTACTAAATATATTTGAATTTGGGGAAAATCAAGATATAGAAGCTACCCTCCGTTGAAATGATATAATTAGTGTTCAAGAAATGAATACATTAAATTGGAAGTGTGGCTAGTGACAAATAAGAGTGATTCTCTTATTTACCCTCCTGAGTACATAAAAAAGTTTGGTTATACTGATTTTAATTTTCTAAACCCCAATTTGAACCCATCAAAGATTATTTTCCTATCCATTTGCATTTTCTTATAGATTGCTTTTGTTTCATACAATCTAGTTCAACGTAATCTTCCTAGTTGTTCATGTCATAGTTGTCTTGAGTCATTATGGGTTCACAACAGATTTTAACAAATTATTTGGCCAGGATGATAACTGAATGAAATACAAAAGGAAAATCATCACATTAAAGAGTATAAGAAAATTTTAAAAGCACTCTAAAATCCCTACACAACCTACTTATTCATCACAATGAGAAATGTATGAAGAACTACTCACAAAGCATGAAAAAATTACGACAAAACATCTTTAAAACAAAGTAAATCTACTAGAATTGTGTTTACAAAAAATTACAATACAAAAGAATATACAATACTTAGTTTTTTTCCTTTTACAAAGTGCTGAAAATTACTCCCCAAAGGATCTCTCAATCCTTGCTGCTTCGTTGAATATCTTCTTTACAATTATCCCACAAATTCCTCACCAAACTTTCAATAAAATGAAAACTATTTTCTCCTACTACAAGACTTTGACTCTAGACTTTTCATTGACTTCCCAAGTGTTCAGAAGAAGTTTGAGGTCATTCTCCATCACTCTAAGTTCTTTCATGCAAGAGAAAAATGTTTTTGATGGATTGTGACATATTTTTTAGGAGTTGTTTCAACCTCCAAGAGAGAGCTCAAATTTCTCAACTCTCCCTACTCTATATACTTCCAATGGGAAAGAAGATGTTTGAATAGAACTTAAAAATGTATGTGGAATACTCCAAACACTTTTTTATAAAAAAAGCTTTTACAAGCTCTTCCCAAAACTCTTCTCCAAAAGTTCCAACATGAGCTCCTTCTCTCTCTCTCCCTCAAGAAAATATCCATAAAATGACTAGCTCAAAAGGTTACTCCAAAGTAATAATTCTTTAAATTTNCTCTCTCACCCTCAAGAAAATATCCATAAAATGACTAGCTCAAAAGGTTACTCCAAAGTAATAATTCTTTAAATTTAGCAACATTGGCTCTCCAAAATATTTTAAAAATAGTTCCCATTTAGAAAGCCTAAGTTCGTGTTCAACTCAAAATTGGTTCATTTAAATTAATTAGAAAAATAGATGTAAGATATTAGATATGAACCTACAACATTCCCATGCAATAAAAGACGCTATGGTGATTTAAACTTAGATATAAATATACAATATATTATTACATAAATAATATATATAATTTCCTTATTTGGAGCTAAAGTGAGCCAAACACTATCGAACTAAGGATTATTCATATTTAACTTGTTTATAATTTGAGCTTTAAAAATTTATCTCTTTTCAGGTCACTTAAAGAACGATTCGAGCTGAGCTACTTAACGAGCCGAACATGAGTTATTCACAAGCAAAAAATTTTTTTTGACAATTCTACCCACGAAGGCTTCCTAACCTCCTATTTATAGTAGAAGAGCATCCTCTCCTTTTAGTACCCGGAATTGATTCTAAATAGACAAAGTGCTTCATATACCAAAAATTAATAACTGGGTGACCCAATTCTGGGATCATCATACATCCTTTTGGTGATTGGCCAATCCAAGTCGTTTGATTCCATACAAAAAGCCATCATATGTCATGAGCAAGCTGTGCCTAAAACTGTCTCGAAGAACAANCTTGGAAGAGATAATGAAGAGGTTAAATCAAAGACACATGTCCATACCCTATGGTGTCAT
>JXCR01143498.1:8496-36112 GCA_002079205.1 Phalaenopsis hybrid cultivar
CGATAACTTAAAATATTGTATGGATAGGCTTGTTAAAGTGAAGAAGCCGAAACATTTTGAATATTTAAAATTTTCAAATAAAAGATTAAATCCGGCTTATTTATAAATTTAGTATTTATAAAAAAACTATGAACAATTAAATTTCATATATTTCTATAATTTATTGAGAATTTAATCTAGAAAAATGCGGGTTGAACTTTTTATTATCTATTTAATGTTTAGATCAACTTATGACTGATAAAAGTTAGTGTTGGATAATTTTCTAGATACATAAAAATTTAGAAGTAATAAGGAAACCGTTTTTTTAACAAAAAAATTTTCTGTGTGAACTCTTGACGAAGCTCTACGTGCATGACTTATTTTAAGTTATTTCTGGGTGATTTTCAATAATCCTGAAATAACTCAGAAATAACCTGCGGTCTTTATTTCTAGATTATTTCGGGATTATTGAAAATGACCCAGAAATAATCTGAGAATAATTCAGGAATAACCTGCGCCGCACGTAGAGATACGTCAGGTGTCCGGACAAAAAATACGCGTTTTTTTAGAGAATAATAATGCAATGTGAAAAGCTTAAAACATTTTAATTGTAAAATAATTGGAACAATATGCTTTCATACTTTTAATAATATAACATTTTATAAAATAAATGATTTTTTTTCATTAATTAATTTAGGACATATTATATTACTNTTAAGCTCGAAATATAAACGAGGCTCAGCTCGTGTTCGGCTCGTTTACACCCCTACATTTGGCCAGTTACATCGGTCGGCCGAGCTTAAACAGATGACAATGGCTGTATTTCAGCAATAATGGTTGCAACCAGATAAAGGTGATCCAATGACGGTGGTGATTATTCGATGACAATGGGCGCCTATTGATGGTGGTCCGACTCTGGTGGAGCTCTAGAATTCTCAAGAGGATGGGGTTTCCTTTTGTTTTGCATGCAATTCTAGGCCCCTTGTGAAGAGAGTGATGTTTTGTTCTAAGATTATGGGAATGATGTATTCATAAATATTGCTTAAATTCAAACCACTTTATCAAACAATCCATAGTGAATATTTCAATCATGAGATGATATTTTATGAATATTTGAATGCCTCAATAAAGCTAAAATTAAGCAACCTTGGGCTCATTAGTGCATGTTCAGGTTAACCTAGACCCACAATATATCACGTTTGATGTTATTTGATTCATCTCACCAAGACATTTCATTTGATAATAAATTTGAGCGAATACAATTCTTAATTTGATTTTTAAATCTTATAGTCCCAAGGTACATCACCATTGATGCATAATCAAGAGAAAATTTTTGGGATATACCAATCATAAATAAACCAAACAACAATCTAATCAAAATGCATTCATTTAACAACCAAATATTTACAAAAGAGCCCAAATGTTTGCAATCAATTAATTAACAAATATAAACGAGTTCTTATCAAATCAATCCAAATGTAGCCTAACAAACTCTGATTCATTCTTTTTAACTCTAATTGATCGAATCCAATTTTCTAATTGGAACAATTCAAGCTCGCTCCAACTTCTCGAAACAAAGTAGATAACAGAAATCAGACGAAACAAGCGAAGCACATTCATCATTTTTAATATCTGCTGCTCCCTATTTTGAACTTTACATAATTCAATTATTATTTATGCTAATTATTCTACTAATTAATTTAACATTCACCACCAAACTATTATAAGCAGATTCAAACTAAAAATAGTCGAACCTCAAATAATTAAAAATAATGTGATATTATTTTAAATTGTATCGCCAGCGATCTAAATAAAGAAAAAAGATTAAGAAAATGAAACGGGAAGGTCGTGCGAAAGTGCTAATGCTAATTGCTACCATATTTATAAAATAATTAAACAATTGGGACTTAAATATAATATTCATGTTGCGGGGGTCATATCGCAAAATGAGAGCATTCCAAATCTTCTATTATTTGAAAGATACACATGAGTTGTCTAATTAATTGTAAACTTATTAGCGGTTGAGAAGAATGCGTTTAATATGTGGATTTCATGCCATTAAAGTATTTACATTCTTTATTCAGCCTGAACCTGAGATTTATGGGATTATTTAATATTTTTTTTCTAATTTCGAATTTCATATAAATATTTCATCTCATAAATGGCATTTTGCACTTTTTCTTAATTGAAAACTTATTAAGTAATTTATGAGGANTTTGCGGGGGTCATATCGCAAAATGAGAGCATTCCAAATCTTCTATTATTTTAAAGATACTCATGAGTTGTCTAATTAATTGAAAACTTATTAGCGGTTGAGAAGAATGCGTTTAATATGTGGATTTCATNGTTGCGGGGGTCATATCGCAAAATGAGAGCATTCCAAATCTTCAATTATTTTAAAGAAACTCATGAGTTGTCTAATTAATTGAAAACTTATTAGCGGTTGAGAAGAATGCGTTTAATATGTGGATTTCATGCCATTAATGTATTTACATTCTTTGTTCAGCCTGAACCTGAGATTTATGGGATCATTTTATTTTATTTTCTAATTTAGACTTTCATGTAAATATTTCATCTCATAAATGGCATTTTGCACTTTTTCTTAATTGAAAACTTATTAAGTACTTTATGAGGAATCTTTATTTAAAATTGTCAAAATTTGAGCATTCCTCGTATTAATAGCTTGTTATTGCCAAATCAACCCTTCTTTCATCGGAATTTGTTTTTACTATATATATATAAAAGAAAAGTAGTATAATTTCAAAGCTCATAGTCAAGTCACTAAACAAAATAAAAGACTATTGTCTGCTCTCCGGATATGAGGAAAATGACGTGGATTCGACCATGTCATTGTACACATGGCGTGATCAAACCCATGCCTTCGTCCGCACATAATATTTTCTCCTAAAACAAAAACCAAAAACTGTCCACATAGAATAGAAGAAGATCTGAACTTAGCAACGACCATAAAAATTTAACGATTAAATGACCTAAGTTAAACTTACAACGAACTACAGAAATAATCACCATGTCGNTTTATGAGGAATCTTTATTTAAAATTGTCAAAATTTGAACATTCCTCGTATTAATAGCTTGTTATTGCCAAATCAACCCTTCTTTCATCGGAATTTGTTAACTTGTTCCTAATATCGACAAATATATCTCATTAATAAATGTTTTTACTATATATATATATATATATACAAAAGAAAAATATTATAATTTCCAAAGCTCATAGTCAAGTCACTAAACAAAATAAATTACTACTTTCTGCTATCCGGATAAGAGGAAAATGACATGGATTCGACCATGTCATTGTGCACATGACGTGGTCAAACTCATGTCTTCGTCCGCACATAATATTTTCCCTTAAAACAAAACCCAAAAACTGTCCACATAGAACAGAAGAAGATCTGAACTTAGCAACGACCATAGAAATTTCACGGTTAAATGATCAACTTAAACTTACAACAAACTACAAAAATAATCACCATGTCTAATAATATTAAAAGCCATAAGAAATTTTACACCCTATATTATTTGAACACGTGAGTAGCAAATTTAAAAAAAAAAAAACTTCACACCTAACAAAATTCACTTTTCCCTGTAGTCAAGAACGGTGAAGAATTCCCACGAGGATAATGGCCAGCATCCATTGCATCGCAAATAATTTCAGAAATGAGCTAAATTCAACGAACGCCACTTGCTATTTAGCTTTAATTTTTATTTATTCAACATATTACAAAAAAACCAGATAATTCGTAGCAAGTGTCGCAATCAACTTTGCAAAAATATAGCGTCGGAGCAAAATGAAATATATATATATATATATATATATATATATATATATATATATATATATATATATATATATATANGAGATAGGGAAAGCTGCTCATATAGGCCCACAAATCATGCAAGTATTGGAAGGTATGTGAAGCAAGGCCACAAGGAACCAATCAAACTTAGAATCTCGCATGTGGGGACTTTGTTAAGTAGCAAATACACAAATCTTCGCCTCCAATTGTCTCTTAAAACGCAAAAAAATCCCTCTTTTCCTCTTCTCCTCACTTTTTTGACCATTCTTTTTATCTAAAAGTTTTTATTCTTTTGCCAAATGGAACCCAAAATTGAAGATTTGTGCAAAATAGAATATATCTAACAATTGAAGATTCTAAATCAGGTTGCAAAATAAAAATAAATGATTTTATATCACATAAGATTTGTTTTATTGGTTTATTTGATTTTATCACATAAGTTTATGTATTTGTATATCTAAAATTTAAATTTTGATTTTTTCTTTGCATTACACTGAAAATTTTAATCATTTATAAAATATTATTGAAATTAATTTTTTTAGGGGTAAAATACATATTTTCTTGCATATATTTTGATGGACCGTGAAACTAAAGTGTTATNTCCCTCTTTTCCGCTTCTCCTCACCTTTTTGACCATTCTTTTTTATCTAAAAGTTTTTATTCTTTTGCCAAATGGAACCCAAAATTGAAGATTTGTGCAAGATATAATATATCTAACAGTTGAAGATTCTAAATCAGGTTGCAAAATAAAAATAAATGATTTTATATCACATAAGATTTGTTTTATTGGCTTATTTGATTTTATCACATAAATTTATGTATTTGTATATCTAAAATTTAAATTTTGATTTTTGTTTGCATTACACTGAAATTTTTAATGATTTATAAAATATTATTGATATTAATTTTTTTAGGGGTAAAATACATATTTTCTTGCATATATTTTGATGGACCGTGAAACTAAAGTGTTATNTTTTATGTATTTGTATATCAAAAACTTAAATTTTCATTTTTCGTTGCATTACACTGAAATTTTTAATGATTTATAAAATATTATTGATATCAATTATTTTAGGGGTAAAATACATATTTTCTTGCATATATTTTGCTGGACCGTGAAACTAAAGTGTTATATAAATAAATGTCAAGGGTTAGGTATTAGATATGCAAATACAAGTAAATTCTTCAAATTATAATAAAAGGCATTCTCCATTCTAAGAAAGTCATAATGAGTAGATGATTCATTGATTAGAGACATAAAGAGTTTTATATGGTATCAANTGTAAATTCTTCAAAGTATAATAAAAGGCATTCTCCATTCTAAGAAAGTCATAATGAGTGGATGATTCATTGATTAGAGACATAAAGAGTTTTATATGGTATCAAACATAAAATTATTTAAAAATAATTAATTAAATAACTTACTAAATTAGCCATAAAACCAAATAAGTCAATAAAGCAGATTGTTTGTTTCAATTTTATAATTTTTTTAATTTAATTTTAAAATTAAAGTTGATTGCAATTAATAGGATTTACTTATTGTGGATAAGATCATGGTTCGATGGTTGGTCATTTCTCCCCACACCAATTCTTGAAGCTCGCCAACAAAAGAAAAAAAAAAAAACTTTTTAAATCAAATTAATTAGAATCAAACTAATTTTTTAATCTATTTTTATTCGTAAGAACTGGGGATGTCAAACTGGCTCGTCGTTCGCGACCAACTCGTGTTCGGCTCGTTCGTTAAGAAAAAAACACGAACATTGACTTCATGAACAATTTCGAACACAAGCTTATTTCAAACAAACTAAATTTTAAACGAACCGAATACGAACACAAGTACTTTTGTTCATTCGTGTTCGGTTCGTTTACACCCTTAGTAAGAACTAATGAAATGACTCTATTTTGGAGTGAGAGTGTGCAACAAAATACGAAAAAAATTAAAGCTTGATTTAACAAAATATGAAAAAAATATAACTTAGAATATTCTTATTGAACTTTTTTCATGATAAACTATAATTTCAGATTAATATAATACAAAATGAATATAATGGCAGTCCTGTATTGTTGGTTATTAAAACAAATAAATATTTACATGCATGCCACATAATTTCTATATATTTACATATATGTCACATAAACTTCAATTATTACTTGTGTATAAAAATGTGTATTTAACTTTTTAAAAGATAAATAGTGATTTTTTTTTATAATGGAATATGAAAGATTTTGGTGATATAGATATCTAAAATATATGTTTTAGATATGTAAATTCTTAGAAAATGGCCCTTTTTTATGAAGATTTATAAACGTACCACTCAATTCTTATGTGTATTTGCACATCTAACCCCTAAATTTCAATTTTTATATACATGCTACAATCCCTATGCATGAAAAGATGCATCACTTTTACAAAGTTAAAAATGATTATATTATTTATGCCATATAAAAGATTTATGCGGTATAATGTGCAAAATAAAGTTTAGGCTTTATGTAGATTATATTTTTGATGCCATATAAAAGATTTATGCGGTATAATGTGCAAAATAAAGTTTAGGGTTTATGTACNGACTAAATTAACCATAAAACCAAATAAGTCAATAAAGCAGATCGTTTGTTTCAGCTTTGTAATTTTTTTAATTTAATTTTAAAATAAAAATTATTGCAGTTAATATGATTTACTTATTGTGGATGAGATCATGACTCGATGGTTGGTCATTTCTCCCCCACACCAAATAGTTCAATTCTTGAAGCTCGCCAACAAAAGAAAAAAAAAAGCTTTTTAAATCAAATTAATTAGAATCAAACTAATTTTTTAATCTATTGTTATTCGTAAGAACTAATGAAATGACTATTTTGGAGTGAGAGTGTGCAACAAAATATGAAAAAAAAAATATAACTTAGAAGGCAGTCCTGTTTTGTTGGTTATTAAAACAAATAAATATTTACATGCATGCCACTTAATTTCTATATATTTACATATATGTCCCATAAACTTCAATTCTTACTTATGTATAAAAATGTGTATTTAACTTTTTAAAAAATAAATAGTGATTGTTTTTTTATGGAATATGAAAGATTTTGGTGATACAGATATCTAAACTATATGTATCAGATATGTAAATACTTAGAAAATGACCCTTTTTTATGAAGATTTATAAACGTACCACTCAATTCTTATGTATTTGCACATCTAGCCCCTAAATTTCAATTTTCATATACATGCTACAATCCCTATGCATGAAAAGATGCATCTTTTACGAAGTTAAAAATGATTATATTTTTATGCCATTTAAAAGATTTATGCGGTATAATGTGCAAAATAAAAGTTTAGGGTTTATGTACAATACATAAGAATTATGTTGTATTAAATTTTAAAGTTAAATTTTTTTTTCACGTCTGCCTATTAACTTTATTAAAATCTCCAAATATTTTTCTGGGGAGTTTAAGACGATCGTCGGGCGATAACTTAAAATATTGTATGGATAGGCTTGTTAAAGTGAAAAAGCCGAAACATTTTGAATATTTTAAATTTTCAAATAAAAGATTAAATCCGGCTTACTTATAAATTTAGTATTTATAAAAAATTAAGAACAATTAAAGTTCATATATTTCTATAATTTATTGAGAATTTAATCTAGAAAAATGCGGGTTGAAAAATTATTATCTATTTAATGTTTAGATAAACTTATGACTTATAAAAGTAAGTATTGGATAAATTTATAGATACAGAAAAATTTGGAAGTAATGAGGAAATCTTTTTTTTTAGCAAAAAAAATTTCTGTGCGGATTCCTTGACGAAGCTCTACTTGCGGCGCAGGATATTCCTGAGTTATTTTCAATAATCCCAAAATAATACAGAGATTATTGAAAATAACCTGAAAATAATTCAGGAATAACTTGCATCGTACGTAGAGGTACGTCAGGTGCCCGGACAGAAAATGCGCTTTTTTTTAGAGAATAATAATGCAATGTGAAAAAGCTTAAAACACTTTAATTCAAAGATAATTGGAACAATATGTTTTCATATTTTTAATAATATAACATTTTATAAAATAAATGATTTTTTTTCATTAATTAATTTAGGACATATTATATTACTTTGATGGAGAAATTTTAAATATTTTAAAAAATAGATAAGTTTATGAGCCGTTCACCATCACAACTAAGCTTTAAGATGGGTGCATATTTATTAATGGATGGCCCAAAAGGTATTCTTGGTCGCAGCGTCCTTAAGCAATTATATATATTTTCATTGAGAACCGAAGGCCAATTGTAATGTATAAGAATATAAAAAGGCTAAATTTGCAAAACAAAATGTATTGGATTATTATTGGCTTCATCAGTTTCTTCTTTCTTCCGTGTTGGAGGAGGATGATCAGAGGGGGGGAGAAGGGGGTGATGCTTCGCTTCTTGTAATGTGAAAAATTACAGGAAGACGAAACGAAGAGCTAACGCCGCCATGGATCCTCCTTTCTTCGGTGGGTTTCCTCTTCTTTCGTCTTCATCTCGTGATTTCCGCCGCTGAGTTTTTAGCCATTACTCCATTATTATTATTATTATTTTTTTTGCGCGGGATGGTCTGGATCTGCTAGAGCCATCAAATTTTGAGTGGAAATCATTCCGGTTGAGGTCAATATTGGATATGTTGAGGGCTTTTGAGGGTTTGGTTCCTCATTCAGGCAAATTTCTGCTATGGCTTTTGGTGGGGTTTTTAGGCATTGCAGGGGACGATAGTTGTGCTAGGGTACGCTTAGGCTTTGGAATTTCTTCTACTAGTACGCTTTCNCCCTCTTCTTTCGCCTTCATCTCGTGATTTCCGCCGCTGAGTTTTTAGCCATTACTCCGTTATTTTTTTTTTTTGTTTTTGCGCGGGATGGTCTGGATCTGCTAGAGCCATCAAATTTTGAGTGGAAATCATTCCGGTTGAGGTCAATATTGGATATGTTAAGGGCTTTTGAGGGTTTGGTTCCTCATTCAGGCAAATTTATGCTATGGCTTTTCGTGGGTTTTTAAGGCATTGCAGGGGACGATAGTTGTGCTAGGGTACGCTTAGGCTTTGGAATTTCTTCTACTAGTACGCTTTCTAACTCTTCTCCTCCATGAAAGGACAAAGCATCTTTTCAATGGAAAGTAGATGGTTTGTGCTTGATTCTACCTTCCGCTTCTATGTTTTGGAACGTTGAATCCTTATCTCATGTTTAATATCCGCTGATTTGCTGGTAAAGCTGAGCCGAGTTGTCGTGCTCCACGTTATTGGTTGCCCAGAGAAGTCTAGTTTCGTGTGTATTCTTCTTCCTGTTCTGAATATCTTACTTCGTAGAATTTCAAGGCAGTTTTTCCTTCTTTTTTTCTTGTGGCGAAGTGTTCCACAGATCTTTTGTAGAATGAGGTTCATGTAGAACGGAGTCACAATTTGTATTGGTTTATGAAGATTTTTTTTTAGGCACCTCCACCATGCATGTTAAGCATGCGCTTAAAATCCAGACATTATTTTGAGTTGGCAAAATATGGTTTCAATTGCTATGTAATTAATTTGGCGTGCAAAGTGTTTTTTTATTCAATATTAAAGTTATAATATTTTCATGCAAAAAAAAAGGGAAGAGTTTTGATGTTGAAGTTGGTACAAGTTGAGCGAAGCATCTTGCTAATCAAATACAGTTGCAAACTGAGGGCTTCATGTCGTGAAAAGTTTGAATATCACGAACTCACTATTAATTATTTATATCTTCTTTATTGTTACTTTTTTGGACGGCATTTCAATCCATCGAATTCTTACGATGTATTATTCGTTATGCTGCTTGTTTTTATTATATTGGGTTTGTATTCTGCAACAGGATATGTGCTTGACCCATCAAAATGCCAGAAGTTAAGCATCAGGGAAAAGAGAGAGATTGTTTGGCAACTGGCCAAATGGCCTGAGAGCGCACCTGAAAAGCTCCAGACATGGAGCCGCAGGGATCTCCTACAGATTCTTTGCGTGGAGATGGGAAAGGAGAGGAAGTACACTGGCTTAACGAAGCACAAACTAATAGAGAATCTCTTCAAAATCGTATCTGAGAAGAAGTCGGGTAAGTATGTAGATGACACAGATTCAACTGGGCATCCTTCCAGGCTTGATCCTCCAATCCCAGTGAAAAGACAGAGGAAAAATGATCACCCTTCACGTTTGCCAGTTGAAGCAAATGTTCTCTCACTTAGTGATGAAAGTGATGCTTCAAAGAGCACCCGTTTGTGCCTAAATGTAGCTTGCAGGGCGCCTTTAAGTCTGGAGGATTTGTTTTGTAAAAGATGTTCTTGTTGCATCTGTCATAATTATGATGATAATAAGGACCCGAGCCTATGGCTGTTTTGCAGCTCAGAAGATTTGAGTCATGGTGATTTATGTGGTTTATCTTGCCATCTAGACTGTGCCCTGAAGGATGAAAGAACTGGCATGGCAAATAGCGGGCAGCGTTCAATGCTTGATGGGAGCTACTGTTGCGTTCAATGTAGAAGAGTGAACAGCTTGCTGGGGTAATATGTTTTCTCTGCTTTTTTCTACAATGCTAAAGTTGTGTACCATTTTCTTAATGTTCTTTCATGCATGCATGCATAAATATATTAGATTTCTAAATAAGTATTGTAAGATTTCTAAATAAGTATTGTAAGTATGGATAAGGTGTCTGCGTACATTTGGTGTTCTTGTTCTTCCTTTTGATGTTTGTAATCTAAAGCTTATGCCGAGGAATGTTTTGTTGTTTTGACAGTGCATAGGATAGTCATTTTATTGTAGCCAAAAAAATATTAGCATGAATACTACCAAGAAATCTCTACGTCATTAACACAATATCTCGTTGTTTCTTGAATGGATCTCTTGCCATATGTGTTTACTCAGGATTATGCTTATATTTTGAACCTTTTTGTATTAGAGATGTTATTTTTTAGATTTATTTTAAGTTCCTCGCATATTAAATTGTGAAAACCATCTTTGTAGGTTCAAAGTCTGGATGAAAAAAGTTAAGGGTTGATGTTTGGTCGGCAACTTACCTTAAAACTAGTATTAAAATTAATGAAACGATTTCAAATGTGAATTTTTTGTTAAGAAATTTAGCTTGGTGGTTTCTATGCTTACATTTGATCCTTACAAAAGAAAGGAGAAAAGTGATATAACTAGTTCGTATGAAGCTCTTATGGAATTCAGGGTTTGGTAGGATTCATGCACAAAATCTTTCCCTTTCATCAAACCCAGTATCTTGATGTCACATTAGAGGTAACTTTGCTATTGGATAGTTCTTCATGTTTTCGAATAAAAGTAAAAGTCTCCATCTTTGGCATTAACAACTCAGATGGATATCTATCACCATATGAAAGTATATAAAGGTATAGAATACTAATCTTCATGCATTATCCATTATGAATGCAACGCTTGATCAACTGTTGTTTGGCTTGAATAGCTTATCTCCTAAATGTCCCAGACACTGAGTAGCAGTATATATCTCATTTTTCTGGTTAGTTGATTATGGCAAATTTTTCAGTTTCTTCAATTAAAAGTATGAATGCTAATCTCCAATGCATTATCCATTATGAATTCAACGTTTTATCAACTGCTGTTTGGCGTGAATGGCTTTTCTCCTAAATGTCCCAAAAACTGAAGTAGCAGTATATATATCATTCTTCTATTTAGTTGATTATGGCAAATTATGCAATTTCTTAAAGAAAAAGTTAGAAACTTTCTGAAAACTGGATTGTATTGAGCATCTCTTTTCTACTAATAACGATAAATTTGACTTCTGAGGCACTGTAGACTTTTTTTTTGTTCTGTTATTTTTAGCTGTTTTTAGTATATTGTGTCTAATTTGTTTCGAGTTAAATAATATTTATGTATAATGTTTAAGGAGCTTCATATATATCTTGGCTTTTATCTGAAACTTCACCAACTTATTTGATTCTTGTTAGGTTCATCATTGATAGGTCGCTAATTGTTTCTTGGCCTGCCACAAATTGTACACTTGTAATTATGTTTGTTGCTTTGCAATCAACCATGCATTAAAACCTTGCATTATTCATGCAATGAGAAGAGGTTGCATTTGATGTTTTGATAGTTTTAGGCTTAACTAAAATAATTACCGAAGCAAAGCCCTCACATGCAGGAGATTCCAGGCTTCCAGCTCAATGCTTATACAGCAATTATTTGTAGATGTCTGTTTATATTTGTTACACATTTCCTTATCCATCATGAATTCTAGTGGTTTCCATTAGCAAATATAATTTTTCGGGATTTTCTTCCGCTTTGTTCGAAAAATTGGTTTGTTTGTTAATTCCATCCTTCAATATTTTTTCGAGTATCCTTGATGTTCCATGAAAGTGTTGGCAGCAAATTGTACTGTTAGAAATAATGAATTTTTTAGTTATCTTGTTTTGTTTGATTGGGTGTGATTTGAATATGAATCTTAATTTTATTGGTGCTGTATGCGATTTTGATTTTTGAATGTGCTTATCTGATTGATGCTTTTATTTTACTTAAGGAAAAATAAAGGCCCACATTTTTGTGTGTATCAAACTCTGGGGGAGTGGAAACTAACCCAAACATTTATGAGCAGAAAATGTTTAAATTATTAGATTTATCCAAATGGTTGGGCTTTTTTAAGAATAGATATTTATTAAACCTTATTGCTTTCTGAATTTTCTCTCATTTGTCTTGCAGATGCTGGAGGAAGCAACTCATAATTGCAAAGGATGCTAGGAGGGTTGATGTGCTCTGCCATCGGGTTTCTCTAAGCCACAAGTTACTCAATGGAACCCAGAAATTTCAAAAATTGCATGAAATTGTGGATGAAGCAATGAAAATGTTAGAATCTGAGGTTGGCCTTCTACTTACCCCGCAATACAGGGGTCATGGGATTGTTAACAGACTTACTGTCGGTGCTGAAGTCCAAAGACTTTGCGCCCGAGCTATCGAAAATGTAGATACATTGTTATCAAGTGCTCAATCCGCAAATTTGCAATTCCAACGTAAGCCATTTACAGATTTACCATTACAGTTTCTATGCTCATCTTGCTTTTAAAAGCTGCACTTTGTTTGCAGAAGCTGTTTCAATTCCATCTGAATTCATAAAATTTGAAGATAAGTCATCATCTTCACTTATTATAGTTTTGGACTCTGAAACTTACCATCCATCTTTATCCGAAGAGCTGTTTGGGTATAAAATTTGGCATCGTAAGGTTGATGCAGTTGCATATCCTGCCGAGCCAACTTGTAGACTTTATAAGCCAAATAGAAAGTTTCTAGTAACTGGACTTGTTCCAGGCACAGAATACATTTTTAAAGTGATTGCATTTAGTGAAAGAGTAGAATTGGGGAATTGGGAAGTAGGAGTGAAAACTGATGATTTGATAAAAAAAGAGGCTATTATTCATCCTGCAGCAGAAGAAGCATCACCAAAAACTAATAGCAGCGGCCTCTCAAATCCCTCTTCTGAAGCAGATGAGTCTCATAATACAGGCATATATGCAGACTTGAATAAATCTCCTGGTAACAGTTATTTTGGTTATAGAGAAAAACCTGAGGTAATGGTTTCGGAAAAATCCTGTGATCAAATCTATAGCTGCAAAGAAATGGATGAGGAAGAAAGGCCAGGTCTCTCTGGATCAGCCCTGGATGAGGAACCCAACTCTACATTGAACACGGACTCCCATCGGGACTCGAACAACTCAACGGAGCTCAACCAGCCATTAGACATTCCTAAATCAGAAAATGCATCTACAGCTCCCATCGGGAAGGAGATGGTTCTTGTTCCATGCCTTCCTGTCACTGCTGGCAGACTGGAAGCTGGATCTGCCAAATCCAGCATTAATTTACTGCTTGGGACTGGCATTCCAAAACCAGAGAAGGAGCCTGGGAGCTCATCAAAGAAAAGAAGTGGGCAATGTGATGAATTCTGTCAGGAGGATGGACCCATGGAAGGGGACTATGAATACTGTGTTAAAGTGATCCGGTGGCTGGAGTGTGATGGGTACATAGAAAGCAACTTTAGGGTCAAATTTCTGACATGGTTCAGCTTGAGGGCGACTCTACAGGAGAGGAGAGTTGTGAGTGTTTATGTTGATACGTTGATTGATGATCCCGGGAGCCTCGCTGGTCAGCTGGTTGATACATTTTCTGATGCCATTTGCAGCAAAAGGCCACCACCAGTGCCAAATGGGTTCTGTATGAAGCTATGGCACTGACTATTGGGCTCTTTCTACTTCTTCCGGTAACTTCGTCTGAGAGATTCATTGGATATAAATTGTTGCATTTAATTCTTATTTGAAAGTGTTATTTATTTCATCAATGATTTCAGGATAAGTGATTTAAGTTTAATTTGTAAGTTATACCATAGCTCATTTGTCATTGAACCTTTGATTTATATTACACTAGCCTTCAGTTTCTCAGTTTAAGCAGTCTTCTTTTCTACATTCTCTTCTTCCTCCATTCTTTCTTTGGTTGCAATTTTTTTTATTATTCATTATAGCTTTCTTTAAAAAAAAATCTAATTTTTATATGGAAAAGTGGATTTCTGGATAGACTTTTTTAATGTCATTGCTTCCAGGGGAGCCCATGACCATTAAAATTTCATGTATTTAAATTATTCGCCCACTTCCTTATCATTCAGGCTGGATAATGCTCTATTCTAACATTATGAATTCATCGCATGCGAGGATTTAAATTTTAAATTTTCAAAATAGGGTAGATTTTCTTAAAAAAATGTTTTTTTGGTCAGTATAAATAATGTTGATATTGTTGCATATTGATTGGGCATTAATCTTCTCAATTTAATCTTCTTAAATTGGGCTACATGTATTTGCTCGTATGCACGTCATTCTTGAGCTTTTTTTTGTTAAGAGTTTGGGTTTGTATATACGATTTGTGTATTTCTACAATTAAATTCGCTCAAATGTACCCGAAACATCGCTATACAAATTTAACACAAGTGATGTTTTTGAACTACTGAACCAATGCATTTACATGCTATCATCAAACCAATGGGTATTTGATAAAGATGAGAAATATATAAGTTGAGGTTTTCTCATAAAATTTAACATTTTAGTGAGAATTTGAAAAATGGATGAAAGACGGTGCTGGATTTGTAAATAGCAATGTTTTGGGTGCTATGAACGTAATTTCCTCCCAAGAAAAAAAAAAACATAATATGGTAATCTAGCAAATTATATTAGAGCCTTTTCAAATGTATCCCCAAACAGTTTATATAACTGTTTTAAGACCAGCTTTTTAAAAGCTATGCAGGCTTAGAGAATAGTTTATTTATTTATTTATTTATTTTTGAAAGAATTTTCTTAAGGGCAGACCTCCCAATCAATCCTCATGTGCAAATTCGAATTTTGTCTTGTCCAGGATTCTAACTCAGGTCGAGAGGGGACTTAAATAGAGCCGCTACCGACTCACCTACACTTTATGCACAATTTAGTTCTTGTGTATTCTACTTGAAAGTTTTGATTTATATCTTATAAAGTGTGAATGTGTGACTGACTTGGTATTTATTGTTATTTGTTAATAAAAAATCTCTTTTAATTCAACTGTTGGACAATCATTATTAAATAATTAAGTATAAATATCAAAATTTGGGTGTTAAATATGTAAATTCATAAGAATCGTGTGTCATGAAAGGCAACAAATGAAAAGGCTTAAATTTGCATGCATAGCTACGGGGCATGCATGTAAAATTTGAAATAAACATTGAAATTTTGGTGTTAGATATATTGAGTGATCTGCATGTGCTTCCTTGCACTCAAATTCAGACTGATAGATGATGAACATGGCTCAAATCACCATACAAATTTCGTAAGAAAATCAAGTGTAATTATAATCAATTATTTGTCAAATGAAATCAATTCATATAAACATTATAGTATTTTAGACATTAACTTATGCAAATAAAAGCATTTGTTTGACTGTGAATGAACACATTAATCATCGATCTAATGTACTTAATTGCCTTGATTAATGTCAAGTTCAGAAGTTTGCATGTAAAACATTACTTAGTCATAATTTACGTAATAATATTTCTTATTTTTATGCTATCATGCATATTTATCTTATAATCATAATATGAGAGAATGACTATTTAGAAGCCACTGTAACACCGCTTATTTTACTAGATCATTCATCCAAATTATTAACCAAATACAATTTATTAAAAAAAAAATGAAGAATATATTTCTTAAGTTATACAAATTGATTATGTTTCAACGTGACAAGAAAGCATTTCAATCATACACTAATTCATAATTATGAAGCCCGAAAATGACAATTCACCCGTCCGAACTTTCAACAACCCGAAAATAATAATGCTTGCACTCCTTTGAAAATAATTAATATGTTAATTTCACATTAATTGATCGACCTAAAGAAGACTGGATCAAAATGTTTCAGCTCCTGAGGATAAAATTGTAATTTCGAAAAATGTCAAATTTTGGCGTACGAAGAAAAAAAATATTATCCTTGCTTTGTGGGTGGTGGGATCTGACATGAATAAAATGTTTCTTTATTGATAATGTTTTTATTTATTTTTATTTAAACGTGTGAATAGACTTTTAGGGTTAATTTGTTAGGCAAGTTTGATTATTTTGATATCTACTTCTGCCTTTTTTTTTTTGGGTAATTTAAAAAATAGCGTTGGCTTTTTTATGGAGTAAGTTCGATGTATATTTAAATAAAAATAAAAAGAAAATACAATTATCGTTTAAAGAATGCACATCAGACGTAATTACTGTAAAAGAAGCAGGGATGGATTTGCTATAAAGACAGGACAGTGCTATTTTTTTTCTCGTTAACAAAGCATCTTAGATTATGGAAGTTTGATGCTAAAAGGGGTTTTAATTAAATGGGTTTCTATCTATATAATTTATTTTGGATGAATTTAATTTCAGTGAACTTAGTTTGTATTATATTGAATTCAAGAATGTCTCGGAAACACGCCCAAAATATAGGGCATTGCATGGTGGGGGGAGAGAGAGGGAGAGAGAGAGGTCAATAATAGTAAAAGAGAGTATAGCCTTTATTCGGAACATAAACCTATTATTTATAAGAATAGATCTCAGTGTTATAAAAATACATATTACTCACCTTATTATTAACTTCTCAGATAGACTTTTTAGTAATTATAAAGTTATTTGAATACAATAAGATTAGTAAACTGATTCGATTGATAAGAGTTTGTCGATCGTACGACAAGCCCCAACCCTATCGATATTTAATTTGAAATAATGTTTCCTGTCAATTGTCATGAGGGCTGATCACTGCCTTATGAGAAATGCTTCTCTAACCGCCGTCCAACCTGAAATGGTAGTAAAGAACTACGTTCAATCGGTCGTTTTTTTTTCTCTTGAATCGTTCATTTGTCTTGATATTTGTGCTAACATATTTTATAGTACATATTCTTTATTATTTTGAAGTTTATTTTAAACTATCACAATGATAATTTTTTGCTTTATTCAATCAATATTATATATTGTAAAAAATTTATTATTTGAACTTGTATGATAATAATACTCTTGACTGAATCTTTCGTGGATCGGTTAATTTAAAACAAGTCATCCGTTAAAAGATGAATCTAAATCAATGCAGGGAACTAAAATTAGGACAATCTAACAATAGTTGTTGACATGTCATAGACTGATCAAGTGAGCGATCGTCTGGCTAGAAAACAATGGATTAAAGGCCGACCGACCAGTGCTCAATCGACTCAGAGGCTGGTTGTCAGAGACTAATCACTTGAGAGTCGATCAACCTAAAATTGAATAATCAAATTCAATCGACCAAAGAGGATCAGGGTTATAAATGTCATTTCATAATAATTTCAGCCCCCTGTAAATAAATGCAACAATAAATTTAATGGTTTTTTGTTGAAACTTGGGAAAGAGATCATACTTTGAAGCTCTCTCCCTCTCTCTTTCTTTACTCTCAATTTATTAGATACAATTCATAGATAAATTTAGGTTCAACAAATTAAGCTCATTTCCTTTTCATTTTTCAGTTATTTATTATTATTTTATATATAAAAAAATTAATCGTGAAGGTGACTTTCAAATCATCAAAATGGACCCATTTAACCTTCATGAGAGTGGGCTCTAATAATATTAACTCAATTACACTATCCTCCTAAATAAATATTTGAACTCCAATTCATAATTTGACAAGTGCAAGCCTACCTCATAGTTTTTCTCATTCTAAAAACTATTAACTCAAATCATTTGATAAGAATTTGAACTCTCCTTCATTGATTTAATAATGAAAATACAATTACTTTTCATGCAGATTAAAAAATTCTACCAAGATTAAATATAATCAGCAATAATTAAATAGTAATGAGATCCAACTATACAAAAGGTGCCATTATTCGCTTGTTAAAATTAAAATAAAGACATTAAGATTGTCTGGTCCCATGCCCCATATGTGAAAATGGAGGACTATTTTAGCTGGCGCCAAAAAAAAAATTATAGAAAAAATTTAAAATGAAAAACATGATACTCAATAGAACACAAATGAGAAAAACGATTCGAGTAACCGACCCCACTTAGTGGGATAAAGACATGTTATTGTTTAAAATTAAAATGTAGGAAGCACGAAAATTTCCTAAAAATATCACGAAATAGAATAAATTGAATATATTGGAGCACAATTAGTCCTACATCAAGAACCACTTGGNCTGCCATGGCTTTTCGTGGGTTTTTTAGGCATTGCAGGGGACGATAGTTGTGCTAGGGTACGCTTAGCCTTTGGAATTTCTTCTACTATTACGCTTTCTAACTCTTCTCCTCCATGAAAGGACAAAGCATCTTTTCAATGGAAAGTAGATGGTTTGTGCTTGATTCTACCTTCCGCTTCTTTGTTTTGGAACGTTGAATCCTTATCTCATGTTTAATATCCGCTGATTTGCTGGTAAAGCTGAGCCGAGTTGTCGTGCTCCACGTTATTGGTTGCCCTGAGAAGTCTAGTTTCGTGTGTATTCTTCTTCATGTTCTGAATATCTTAATTCGTAGAATTTCAAGGCAGTTTTTCCTTCTTTTTTTCTTGTGGCGAAGTGCTCCGTAGATCTTTTGTAGAATGAGATTCATGTAGAACGGAGTCACAATTTGTATTGGTTTATGAAGATTTTTNCTGTTCTGAATATCTTAATTCGTAGAATTTCAAGGCAGTTTTTCTTTCTTTTTTTCTTGTGGCGAAGTGTTCCGTAGATCTTTTGTAGAATGAGATTCATGTAGAACGGAGTCACAATTTGTATTGGTTTATGAAGATTTTTTTTTCTAGGCACCTCCACCATGCATGTTAAGCTTGCTCTTAAAATCCAGACATTATTTTGAGTTGGCAAAATATGGTTTCAATTGTTATGTAATTAATTTGGCGTGCAAAGTGTTATTTTATTCAATATTAAAGTTATAATATTTTCATGCAAAAAAAAAAAAAAAAAAAAGGAAGAGTTTTGATGTTGAAGTTGGTACAAGTTGAGCGAAGCATCTTGCTAATCAAATACAGTTGCAAACTGAGGGCTTCATGTCGTGAAAAGTTTGAATATCACGAACTCACTATTAATTATTTATATCTTCTTTATTGTTACTTTTTTGGACGGCATTTCAATCCATCGAATTCTTACGATGTATTATTCGTTATGCTGCTTGTTTTTATTATATTGGGTTTCTATTCTGCAACAGGATATGTGCTTGACCCATCAAAATGCCAGAAGTTAAGCATCAGGGAAAAGAGAGAGATTGTTTGGCAACTGGCCAAATGGCCTGAGAGCGCACCTGAAAAGCTCCAGACATGGAGCCGCAGGGATCTCCTACAGATTCTTTGCGTGGAGATGGGAAAGGAGAGGAAGTACACTGGCTTAACGAAGCACAAACTAATAGAGAATCTCTTCAAAATCGTATCTGAGAAGAAGTCGGGTAAGTATGTAGATGACACAGATTCAACTGGGCATCCTTCCAGGCTTGATCCTCCAATCCCAGTGAAAAGACAGAGGAAAAATGATCACCCTTCACGTTTGCCAGTTGAAGCAAATGTTCTCTCACTTAGTGATGAAAGTGATGCTTCAAAGAGCACCCGTTTGTGCCTAAATGTAGCTTGCAGGGCGCCTTTAAGTCTGGAGGATTTGTTTTGTAAAAGATGTTCTTGTTGCATCTGTCATAATTATGATGATAATAAGGACCCGAGCCTATGGCTGTTTTGCAGCTCAGAAGATTTGAGTCATGGTGATTTATGTGGTTTATCTTGCCATCTAGACTGTGCCCTGAAGGATGAAAGAACTGGCATGGCAAATAGCGGGCAGCGTTCAAAGCTTGATGGGAGCTACTGTTGCGTTCAATGTAGAAGAGTGAACAGCTTGCTGGGGTAATATATTTTCTCTGCTTTTTCCTACAATGCTAAAGTTGTGTACCACTTTTCTGATGTTCTTTCATGCATGCATGCATAAATATATTAGATTTCTAAATAAGTATTGTAAGATTTCTAAATAAGTATTGTAAGTATGGATAAGCTGTCTACGTACATTTGGTGTTCTTGTTTTTCCTTTGGATGTTTGTAATCTAAAGCTTATGCTGAGGAATGTTTTGTTGTTTTGACAGTGCATAGGATAGTCATTTTATTGTAGCCAAAAAAATATTAGCATGAATACTACCAAGAAATCTCTACATCATTAACATAATATCTCGTTGTTTCTTAAATGGATCTCTTGCCATATGTGTTTACTCAGGATTATGCTTATAATTTGAACCTTTTTGTATTAGAGATGCTATTTGTTAGATTTATTTTAAGTTCCTCGCATATTAAATTGTGAAAACCATCTTTGTAGGTCCAAAGTCTGGATGAAATAAGTTAAGGGCTGATGTTTGGTCGAAAACTTACCTTAAAACTAGTATTAAAATTAATGAAACGATTTCAAATGTGAATTTAACTAGGGCGTATGAAGGAGAAAAGTGATATAAATTTAGACTTGGTGGTTTCTATGCTTACATTTGATCCTTACAACAAAAAGGAGAAAAGTGATATAACTAGTGCATATGAAGCTCTTATGGAATTCGGGGTTTGGTAGGATTCATGCACAAAATCTTTCCCTTTCATCAAACCCAGTATCTTGATGTCACATTATAGGTAACTTTGCTATTGGATAGTTCTTCATGTTTTCGAATAAAAGTAAAAGTCTCCATCTTTGGCATTAACAACTCAGATGGATATCTATCACCATATGAAAGTATATAAAGATATAGAATACTAATCTTCATGCATTATCCATTATGAATACAACGCTTGATCATCTGTTGTTTGGCTTGAATAGCTTATCTCCTAAATGTCCCAGACACTGAAGTAGCAGTTTATATCTCATTTTTCTGGTTAGTTGATTATGGCAAATTTTGCAGTTTCTTCAATTAAAAGTATGAATGCTAATCTCCAATGCATTATCCATTATGAATTCAACGTTTTATCAACTGCTGTTTGGCGTGAATGGCTTTTCTCCTAAATGTCCCAAAAACTGAAGTAGCAGTATATATATCATTCTTCCAGTTAGTTGATTATGGCAAATTATGCAATTTCTTAAAGAAAAAGTTAAAAACTTTTGGAAAACTGGATTGTTTTGAGCATCTAAATTTGACTTCTGAGGCACTTTAGACTATTTTTTTGTTTCTGTTATTTTTAGCTGTTTTTAGTATATTGTGTCTAATTTGTTTCGAGTTAAATAATATTTATGTATATTGTTTAAGGAGCTTCATATATATCTTGGCTTTTATCTGAAACTTCACCGACTTATTTGATTCTTGTTAGGTTCATCATTGATTGGTCGCTAATTGTTTCTTGGCCTGCCACAAATTGTACGCTTGTAATTATGTTTGTTTCTTTGCAATCAACACTGCATTAAAACCTTGCATTATTCATGCAATGAGAAGAGGTTGCATTTGGTGTTTTGATAGTTTTAGGCTTAACTAAAATAATTACAGAAGCAATGCCCTCACATGCAGGAGATTCCAGGCTTCCAGCTCAATGTGTATACAGCAATTATTTGTAGATGTTTGTTTATATTTGTTACACATCCCCTTATCCATCATGAATTCTAGTGGTTTCCATTAGCAAATATAATTTTCAGGATTTTCTCCTGCTTTGTTTGAAAAATTGGTTTGTTTGTTAGTTCCATCCTTCAATATTTTTTCGAGTATCCTTGATGTTCCATAAAAGTGTTGGCAGCAAATTGTACTGTTAGAAATAATGAATTTTTTAGTATCTTGTTTTGTTTGGTTGGGTGTGATTTGAATATGAATCTTAATTTTATTGGTGCTGTATGCGATTTTGATTTTTGAATGTGCTCATCTGATTGATGCTTTTATTTTGCTTAAGGAAAAATAAATGCCCACATTTTTGTGTGTATCAAATTCTGGGGGAGTGGAAACTAACCCAAACATTTATGAGCAGAACATGTTTAAGTTATTAGATTTATTCAATGGTTGGGCTTTTTTAAGAATAGATATTTATTAAACCTTATTGCTTTCTGAATTTTCTCTCATTTGTGTTGCAGATGCTGGAGGAAGCAACTCATAATTGCAAAGGATGCTAGGAGGGTTGATGTGCTCTGCCATCGGGTTTCTCTAAGCCATAAGTTACTCAATGGAACCCAGAAATTTCAAAAATTGCATGAAATTGTGGATGAAGCAATGAAAATGTTAGAATCTGAGGTTGGCCTTCTACTTACCCCGCAATACAGGGGTCATGGGATTGTTAACAGACTTACTGTCGGTGCTGAAGTCCAAAGACTTTGCGCCCGAGCTATCGAAAATGTAGATACATTGTTATCAAGTGCTCAATCCGCAAATTTGCAATTCCAACGTAAGCCATTTACAGATTTACCATTACAGTTTCTATGCTCATCTTGCTTTTAAAAGCTGCACTTTGTTTGCAGAAGCTGTTTCAATTCCATCTGAATTCATAAAATTTGAAGATAAGTCATCATCTTCACTTATTATAGTTTTGGACTCTGAAACTTACCATCCATCTTTATCCGAAGAGCTGTTTGGGTATAAAATTTGGCATCGTAAGGTTGATGCAGTTGCATATCCTGCCGAGCCAACTTGTAGACTTTATAAGACAAATAGAAAGTTTCTAGTAACTGGACTTGTTCCAGGCACAGAATACATTTTTAAAGTTATTGCATTTAGTGAAAGAGTAGAATTGGGGAATTGGGAAGTAGGAGTGAAAACTGATGATTTGATAAAAAAAGAGGCTATTATTCATCCTGCAGCAGAAGAAGCATCACCAAAAACTAATAGCAGCGGCCTCTCAAATCCCTCTTCTGAAGCAGATGAGTCTCATAATACAGGCATATATGCAGACTTGAATAAATCTCCTGGTAACAGTTATTTTGGTTATAGAGAAAAACCTGAGGTAATGGTTTCGGAAAAATCCTGTGATCAAATCTATAGCTGCAAAGAAATGGATGAGGAAGAAAGGCCAGGTCTCTCTGGATCAGCCCTGGATGAGGAACCCAACTCTACATTGAACACGGACTCCCATCGGGACTCGAACAACTCAACGGAGCTCAACCAGCCATTAGACATTCCTAAATCAGAAAATGCATCTACAGCTCCCATCGGGAAGGAGATGGTTCTTGTTCCATGCCTTCCTGCCACTGCTGGCAGACTGGAAGCTGGATCTGCCAAATCCAGCATTAATTTACTGCTTGGGACTGGCATTCCAAAACCAGAGAAGGAGCCTGGGAGCTCATCAAAGAAAAGAAGTGGGCAATGTGATGAATTCTGTCAGGAGGATGGACCCATGGAAGGGGACTATGAATACTGTGTTAAAGTGATCCGGTGGCTGGAGTGTGATGGGTACATAGAAAGCAACTTTAGGGTCAAATTTCTGACATGGTTCAGCTTGAGGGCGACTCTACAGGAGAGGAGAGTTGTGAGTGTTTATGTTGATACGTTGATTGATGATCCCGGGAGCCTCGCTGGTCAGCTGGTTGATACATTTTCTGATGCCATTTGCAGCAAAAGGCCACCACCAGTGCCAAATGGGTTCTGTATGAAGCTATGGCACTGACTATTGGGCTCTTTCTACTTCTTCCGGTAACTTCGTCTGAGAGATTCATTGGATATAAATTGTTGCATTTAATTCTTATTTGAAAGTGTTATTTATTTCATCAATGATTTCAGGATAAGTGATTTAAGTTTAATTTGTAAGTTATACCATAGCTCATTTGTCATTGAACCTTTGATTTATATTACACTAGCCTTCAGTTTCTCAGTTTAAGCAGTCTTCTTTTCTACATTCTCTTCTTCCTCCATTCTTTCTTTGGTTGCAATTTTTTTTATTATTCATTATAGCTTTCTTTAAAAAAAATCTAATTTTTATATGGAGAAGTGGATTTCTGGATAGACTTTTTTAATATCATTGCTTCCAGGGGAGCCCATGACCATTAAAATTTCATGTATTTAAATTATTCGCCCACTTCCTTATCATNTTTTTTTTAAAAAATCTAATTTTTATATGGAGAAGTGGATTTCTGGATAGACTTTTTTAATGTCATTGCTTCCAGGGGAGCCCATGACCATTAAAATTTCATGTATTTAAATTATTCGCCCACTTCCTTATCATTCAGGCTGGATAATGCTCTATTCTAACATTATGAAGGATTTAAATTTTAAATTTTCAAAATAGGGTAGATTTTTTTTTTAAATGTTTTTTTGGTCAGTATAAATAATGTTGATATTGTTGCATATTGATTGGGCATTAATCTTCTTAAATTGGGCTACATGTATTTGCTCGTATGCACGTCATTCTTGAGCTTTTTTTGTTAAGAGTTTGGGTTTTCAATCAAAAGATTTTGAGTTGATAGCCTTGTATATACGATTTGTGTATTTCTACGATTAANGGATTTAAATTTTAAATTTTCAAAATAGGGTAAATTTTTTTTTAAAATGTTTTTTTGGTCAGTATAAATAATGTTGATATTGTTGCATATTGATTGGGCATTAATCTTCTCAATTTAATCTTCTTAAATTGGGCTACATGTATTTGCTCGTATGCACGTCATTTTTTAGCTTTTTTTGTTAACAGTTTGGGTTTTCAATCAAAAGATTTTGAGTTGATAGCCTTGTATATACGATTTGTGTATTTCTACGATTAAATTCGCTCAAATGTAACAAATAGCGCACCCGAAACATCGCTATACAAATTTAACACAAGTGATGTTTTTGAACTACTGAACTAATGCATTTACATGCCATCATCAAACCAATGGGTGCATTTACGTGCCATCATCAAACCAATGGTAATTTGATAAGGATGAGAAATATATAAGTTGAGGTTTCCTCATAAAATTTAACATTTTAGTGAGAATTTGAAAAATGGATTAANCCGAAACATCGCTATACAAATTTAACACAAGTGATGTTTTTGAACTACTGAACCAATGCATTTACATGCCATCATCAAACCATTGGGAATTTCATAAAGATGAGAAATATATAAGTTGAGGTTTCCTCATAAAATTTAACATTTTAGTGAGAATTTGAAAAATGGATGAAAGAGGTGCTGAATTTGTATATAGCAATGTTTTGGGTGCTATGTATGTAATTTCCTCCCAAGCAAAAAAAAAAAAAAACATAATATGGTAATCTAGAAAATTATATTAGAGCCTTTTCAATGTATCCCCCAACAGTTTATATAACTGTTTTAAGACCAACTTTTTAAAAGCAATGCAGGCTTAGAGAATAATTTAGTTATTTATTTATTTTTGAAAGAATTTGCTTAAGGGCAGACCTCCCAATCAATCGTCGTGTTCAACAAATTCGAATTCCGTCTGGTCTAGGATTCGAACTCAAGTCGAGAGGAGACTTACATAGAGCCGCCACCAACTCACCTACACTTTGTGCACAANATTCGAATTCCGTCTTGCCTAGGATTCGAACTCAAGTCGAGAGGAGACTTACATAGAGCCGCCACCAACTCACCTACACTTTGTGCACAATTTAGTTCTTGTGTATTCTACTTGAAAGTTTTGATTTATATCTTATAAAGTGTGAATGTGTGATTGACTTGGTATTTATTGCTATTTGTTAATAAAAAAATTTCTTTTAATTCAACTGTTGGATATTCATTATTAAATAATTAAGTATAAATATCAAAATTTGGGTGTTAGATATGTAAATTCATAAGAAGTGTGTGTCATGTATTTCTAAATCACTTTTATGTTATGAGAGGCAACAAATGAAAAGGCTTAAATTTGCATGCATAGCTACGGGGCATGCATGTAAAAATTGAAGTAAACATTGAAATTTTGGTGTTAGATATATTGAGTGGTATGCATGTGCTTCCTTGCACTCAAATTCAGACTGATAGATGATGAACATGGCTCAAACCACCATACAAATTCCGCAAGTGTAATTATAATTAATTATTTGTCAAATGAAATCAATTCATAAAAACATTATAGTATTTTAGACATCAACTTATGCAAATAAAAGCATTTGTCTGACTGTGTATGAACACATTAATCATCGATCTAATGGACTTAATTGCCGTGATTAATGTGAAGTTCAGAAGTTAGCATGTAAAACATTACTTAGTCATAATTTAAGTAATAATATTTCTTATTTTTATGCTATTAATCATAATATGAGAGAATGATTATTTAGAAGCCACTGTAACACCACTTATTTTATTAGATCATTCATCCAAATTATGAGCCAAATACATTTTTCTTAAAAAAATTCTTAATGATAGACATCAAAATACAATTTATTTAAAAAAAATGAAGAATATATTTCTTAAGTTATACAAATTGATTATGTTTCAACGTGACAAGAAAGCATTTCAATCATACACTAATTCATAATTATGAAGTCCTAAAATGACAATTCACCCGTCCGAACTTTCAACAACCAGAAAATAAAAATGTTTGCACTCTTTTGAAAATAATTAATATGTTAATTTCACATTAATTGATCCACCTAAAAAAGACTGAATAAATATGTTTCAGCTCCTGAGGATAAGTTTGTAATTTCGAAAATGTCAAATTTTGGCGTACGAAGAAAAANCTCATAAGAAGTGTGTGTCATGTATTTCTAAATCACTTTTATGTTATGAAAGGCAACAAATGAAAAGGCTTAAATTTGCATGCATAGCTACGGGGCATGCATGTAAAAATTGAAGTAAACATTGAAATTTTGGTGTTAGATATATTGAGTGGTATGCATGTACTTAATTGCCGTGATTAATGTGAAGTTCAGAAGTTTGCATGTAAAACATTACTTAGTCATAATTACGTAATAATATTTCTTATTTTTATGCTATTAATCATAATATGAGAGAATGATTATTTAGAAGCCACTGTAACACCGCTTATTTTATTACATCATTCATCCAAATTATAAACCAAATACATTTTTCTAAAAAAAATTCTTAATGACAGACATCAAAATACAATTTATTTAAAAAAAATGAAGAATATATTTCTTAAGTTATACAAATTGATTATGTTTCAACGTGACAAGAAAGCATTTCAATCATACACTAATTCATAATTATGAAGCCCGAAAATGACAATGCACCCGTCCGAACTTTCAACAACCAGAAAATAAAAATGTTTGCACTCCTTTGAAAATAATTAATATGTTAATTTCACATTAACTGATCCACCTAAAAAAGACTGGATAAATATGTTTCAGCTCCTGAGGATAAGTTTGTAATTTCGAAAATGTCAAATTTTGGCGTACGAAGAAAAAAAATATTATCCTTGCTTTGTGGGTGGTGGAATCTGACATGAATAAAATGTTTCTTTATTGATAATGTTTTT
>JXCR01143498.1:44905-56501 GCA_002079205.1 Phalaenopsis hybrid cultivar
TTTTTTTTTTTTGGGTAATTTAAAAAATAGCATTGGCTTTTTTATGGAGTAAGTTCGATATATATTTAAAAAAAAAGAAAAAAGAAAATACAATTATCGTTTAAAGAATACACATCAGAAGTAATTACTGTAAAAGAAGCAGTGATGGATTTGCTTTTTCTCGTTAACAAAGCATTTTAAATTATAGAAGTTTGATTACTAAAAGGGGTTTTAATTAAATGGGTTTCTATCGATATAATTTATTTTGGATGAATGTAATTCCAGTGAACACAGTTTGTATTATATTGAATCCGAGAATGTCCGGGAAACACCCCCAAGCTATAGGACATTTCATAGTGGAGAGAGAGAGATAGGGAGAGAGAGAAAGAGAGAGAGAGAAAGAGGGAGAGGTCAATAATAGTAAAAGAGAGTCTAGCCTTTATTCAGAACATAAACCTCTTATTTATAAGAATAGATCTCAGTGTTATAAAAGTACATATTAGTCATCTTATCATTAACTTCTTAAATATATTTTTTAGTAATTATAAAGTTATTTGAATACAATAAGATTAAAAAATTGATTCGATTGATAAGAGTTTGTCGATCGTACGACAAGCCCCAACCCTATCGATATTTAATTTGAAAGAAAGTTTCCTGTTAATTGTCCCGAGGGCTGATCACTGCCCTGTGAGAAATCTCCTGGCACGTTTCACCGATCATTCGAGGATGATACTCCTCTAGCCGTCATGCAGCCTAAAACGGTAGTCAAGAACTACGTTCAATCGGTCGTTTTTTCCTCTTGAATCGTTCATCTGTCTTGAGATTCGTGCTAAGATATTTTATAATACATATTCTTTATTATTTTGAAATTTATTTTAAACTATCACAATGATAATTTTTTACTTTAGTCAATCAATATTTTATATTGTAAAAAAATTATTATTTGAACTTGTACGATAATAATACTCTTGATTGAATCTTTCGTGGATCAATCAATTTAAAATAAGTCATCCGTTAAAAGATGAATCTAAATCAATGCAGTGAACCAAAATTAGGACAATCTAACAATAGCTGTTGGCATGTCATAGACTGATCAAATGAGTGATTGACTGGCTAGAAAACAATGGATTAAAGGCCAACCGACCAGTGCTCAATCAACTCAGTGGCTGGTTGTCAGAGACTAATCACTTGAGAGTCGATCAACCTAAAATTGAATAATCAAATTCGGTCGACCAAAGAGGATCAGGGTTATAAATGTCATTTCATAATAATTTCAGCCCCCTATAAATAAATGCAACAATAAATTTAATGGTTTTTTGTTAAACTTGGGAAAGAGATGATACTTTGAAGTTCTCTCCCTCTCTGTTTCTTGATCTCTCTCCCTCTTTCTCTCTCTCATTTTCCCTTTACTCTCAATTTATTAGACACAATTCACACATAAATTTAGGTTCAACAAATTAAGCTCTTGTCCATTTAATTTTTCAGTTATTTATTATTATTTTATATATAAAAAAAAATTAATCCTGAAGGTGACTTTCAAATCATCAAAATGGATCCATTTAACCTTCATCAGAGTGGGCTCCAATAATATTAACTCAGTTACACTATCCTTCTGAATAAATATATGNAGATACAATTGACAGATAAATTTAGGTTCAACAAATTAAGCTCTTGTCCATTTAATTTTTCAGTTATTTACTATTATTTTATATATAAAAAAAATTAATCCTGAAGGTGACTTTCAAATCATCAAAATGGACCCATTTAACCTTCATCAGAGTGGGCTCCAATAATATTAACTCAGTTACACTATCCTTCTGAATAAATATATGAACTCCAATTCATAATTTGACAAGTGCAAGCCCTCCTCATAGTTTTTCTCATTCTAAAAATTATTAACTCAAAATCATTTGATAAGAATTTTAACTCTCCCTCATTGATCTAATAATGAAACTACAATTACTTTTCATGCAGATTAAAAGATTCTACCAAGATTAAATATAATCAGGAATAATTAAATAGTAATGAGATCCAACCATACAAAAGGTGCCATTATTCGCTTGTTAAAATTAAAATAAAGAGATGAACATTGTCGGGTCTCATGCTCCGTATGTGAAAAATGGAGGATTATTTTAGCTGGCGCAAAAAAATTTATCGAAACAATTTTAAATGAAAAACGGGATACTCAATAGGACACAAACGAGACAAACGATGCAAGTAACCGACCCCATTTAGTAGGATAAAGACATGTTATTGTTTAAAATTAAAATGTAGGAAGCACGGAAATTTTCTAAAAATATCACGAAATAGAATAAATTGAATATATTGGAGCACAATTAGTCCTACATCAAGAACCACTTGGATTCTCTAGTGTTTTCTAGAGTAACAATTGTATGTGGTGATGCTTTTTAAAAAAAAGGATCGAGATACTTGATAAAATAAAATTCTTTCCTAAATATTTAATAATTTTTTTCTATAATATTTTCCAAAAAATTGATATTTTCTGAGTGATTTTGGATCCATGTAAGCATGAAAGTGATATTAATTAGACAAATACAATGTATGGTTAGGGGCTTTATTAGACCTACATTCCCCGATGCATGTATTCCTTTATATTTTCAGTAATTATAATCATGTATGATGGATGATGTCTAATAAAAAAGTACATGATAGTCAAGAAATTACCAAAACTTGTCCAAAATATTTGAAGGATGTATTGCTAAGTGGAGACGGTCCACTAAAACGAAAAAAAAAAAAAAAATTACTGTCTGCACCTCCCTTCCATTACGCGAACATCTCCCGCCGATGTTCGCCTCACGGCACGTTCAGTTTGCATATATTTGCGAAACTGAAGCCTCACCTACCTCTTGTTTTGCGAAACATAAACTCTCTTCCTCCGCTCCCTCTACGTGAGTTTCTGCTAAAGTTGAAGGAATGATTTGGTTCTCGCGTTGAAGACAGGAAGGAAGGATTTCTTGTTTGTGTTGAAGACAGGAAGAAGGAGTTCTTTCTTGCGGTGAAGTCAGGAAGGAGTTTTTGCTTGAGGTGAAGACATTAAGAAGGAATTGTTTCTTGTGGTGTTTCCTTTTCTTTGCACTTGTCTTCTGTTGTGGCTGTCAGATATAGAGGAAGTAAGAAAAATATTTCTTGTAATTGTTGACGTGATAAGACGGTGTAATTTACTCAATTAGTAAAATTCTCTGCAACTCCGTGGATGTAGTTAATTTGCCGAACCACGTAAATCTGTGTGTTCTTTTCTGATATCAATTTTCTCATGTTATTTTATTCACTTTGTCTTCGATCGGTTTGAATTTCATATATATATATATATNGAGATCCAACTCTACAAAAGGTGCAATTATTCGCTTGTTAAAATTAAAATAAAGAGATGAACATTGTCGGGTCCCATGCCCCGTATGTGAAAAATGGAGGATTATTTTAGCTGGCGCAAAAAAAATTTATCGAAACAATTTTAAATGAAAAACGGGATACTCAATAGGACACAAACGAGACAAACGATGCAAGTAACCGACCCCATTTAGTGGGATAAAGACATGTTATTGTTTAAAATTAAAATGTAGGAAGCACGAAAATTTTCTAAAAATATCACGAAATAGAATAAATTGAATATATTGGAGCACAATTAGTCCTACATCAAGAACCACTTGGATTCTCTTGTGTTTTCTAGAGTAACAATTATATGTGATGATCCTTTTTTAAAAAAAGGATCGAGATACTTGATAAAATAAAATTCTTTCCTAAATATTTAAGAATTTTTTTCTATAATATTTCCCAAAAGTTGATATTTTCTGAGTTATTTTGGATCCATGTAAGCATGAAAGTGATATTAATTAGACAAATACAATATATGGTTAGGGGCTTTATTAGACCTACATTCCCCGATGCATGTATTCCTTTATATTTTCAATAATTATAATTATGTATGATAGATGATGTCTAATAAAAAAGTACATGGTAGTCGAGAAATTATCAAAATTTGTCCAAAATATTTGAAGGATGTATTGTTAAGTGGAGACGGTCCACGAAAACGAAAAAAAAAAAAAGTGCTCCCGCTTCCCTTCCATTACGCGAATGTCTCCCGCCCCCCCGTCACGTTCGGTTCGCATATATTCGCAAAAGTGAAGCCTCACCTACCTCTTGTTTTGCGAAACAGAAACTCTCTTCCTCCGCTCCCTCTGCGCGAGTTTCTGCTAATGTTGAAGGAATGATTTGGTTCTTGCGTTGAAGACAGGAAGGAAGGATTTGCATTGAAGACATGAAGGAAGGATTTCTTGCTTGTGTTGAAGACAGGAATAAGGACTTCTTTTTTGTGGTGAAGTCAGGAAGGAGTTCTTGCTTAAGGTGAAGAAAGTAAGAAGGAATTGTTGCTTGTGGTGTTTTTTTTTCTTTGCACTTGTCTTCTGTTGTGGCTCTCGGATATAGAGAGAGGAAGTAAGAAATATCTTTCTTGTAATTGTCGACGTGATCAGACGGTATAAATTCCTCAATTAGTAAAATCCTCTACAACTCCGTGGATGTAGGCAATTTGTCGAACCACGTAAATCTGTGTGATCTTTTTTGGTGTAATTTTTCTCGTGTTATTTTATTCTCTTCGTCGTCAATCGGTTTAAATTTCATATACATATACCACAACGACTGATATCAGAGCCAATTACTGCGGACGAAGTGAAGGTTTCAGGGATCAAGAAGTTCGATGACACAAATTTTGATTATTTGAGGATGCAGATAGAGGATTACCTCTATGGGAAGAAACCCCATTTTCCGTTATTGGGGAAAAGACCTGAAAGAATGGATGAAGCTGAATGAAATTTGTTGGATTGACAGGTTTTGGAGGTTATTCGATTGACCCTATCGAGGTATGTTGCACATAACGTCATCAAGGGGAAGAGACTGCATATCTTATGGCAGCCCTTTCAGGTATGTATGAAAAACCATCGACGAATAACAAAGTATTTATGATGAAGAAGTTATTCAATTTGAAGATGACGGAAGGTACGTCTGTTGTACAACACCTGAATGATTTCAATACTATCACAAATCAATTATCGTCTGTGAAAATTGAATTTTATGATGAGATACGTGCATTGATCTTGTTAGCTTCATTGTCAAACAACTGGAAAGTTATGATGATGGCTGTCAGTAATTCTGCAGGTAAATCTAAACTGAAATTTAAAGATTTTCGTGATTTGATTTTGGCTGAGGAGGTGCGCAGGAAAGATTCTAGCGAGATCTCAGGTTTGAGTTTAACATTAAATGTTGATTCCAGAGGGAGATCACTTGACAGCAACTCAAACAGGGGAAGATCAAAATTAAAGAACAAAAATAGGAGCAAGTTAAGGCCTTGTAAACAAGTAACTTGCTATAATTGTGACAAAATTGACCACATAAGAAGGAACTGCATGAATCTTAAGAAGAAGAAGAATGACAGTGCAAATGTGATAACCAAAGAATCACACGATGTGCTACTGCTGGTAGTTCATAGTCCTGTTGATGACTGGATACTGGATTCAGAAGCTTCTTTCCATACAACTTTCCATCGGGAATTGATGTAAAATTATGTTGCAGGTGACTTTGGGAAAGTATATCTGGCAGATGGAGAAGCTCTGAACGTGGTAGGAATGGGAGATATTGACATTGCACTTCCAAACAAGAACAAGTGGACTCTGCAAAAGGTCAGATACATTCCTTAACTAAAGAAGAACCTTATTTCTGTTGGACAACTTGATGAATGTGGACATTCATTAGTTTTCTCAGATAGTACCTAGAAGATTACTAAAGGAGCATTGTTATTGGCTAGGGGTAAGAAAACTGGTACGTTATATATGACTACTGGCTTAATTAACAGTATTGATATTACTGTTGCAGACAACACGACAAAGTTGTGGCATTGTAGACTTGAACACATAAGTCAAAGATGTATGAAGGAACTTCAGTCCAGAGGCAAGCTACCAGAACTGAAGTCAATTGATTTCAGCATGTGCGAGAGTTGCATTATGGGGAAGCAGAGGAATGTCAGTTTCTTGAAAGGTAGCGGGAAGCCAAAGGCAGGAAAACTAAATCTTGTACACACAGATGTGTGGGGACCTTCTCCATTGGCATCTCTTGGAGGATCTCGTTACTATGTCACATTTATTGATGATCATAACAGAAAGGTATGTGTTTATTTCTTGAAGTATAAAACTGATATATTCAGTGTGTTCAAGACTTGGAAGACCATGGTTGAGACAGTGACATGCTTAAAGCTGAAATGTCCGAGGTCTGATAATGATGGTGAGTACATTGATTGTGGGTTCAAGGAGTACTGTGCATCTCAGGAAATTAGGATGAAGAAGACCATTCCAGGAACACCACAACAAAATGGTGTTGCAGAGCGCATGAACAGGACCATTAATGAGCGGGCTTGAAGCATGAGATTGCACGCTAGACTACCAGCAGAAGCGATCAGTATTGCAATTTATTTGATCAATAGGGGGTCATCTGTTCCATTAAACTGTGAATTACCCGAAGAAGGCTGGAGTGGGAAATAGGTCAAATTTTCTCACCTTAAGACTTTTGGTTATCTTTCTTATATTCTCATTAATCTTGATGCTCGTAGCAAGCTTGAGAGTAAGTCAAAGAAGTATTATTTCATTGGTTATGAAGATAAGACATTTGGATATCGTTTTTGGGATGATCAGGGTCGGAAGATCATAAGGAGCAAGAAAGTGATTTTCAATGAGAATGTTATGTACAAGGACAAATCCAGTACTGTTTCTAAAACAACACTGAAGGAATCTGAGTTGGTAAAGTTTGATGATTTACTAGATGTCACACTGCATGACAAAGATGCAGGCGACGAGGGGAGTGGATCCGGGGCATCTACTCCTATTGTTCCATAATCAGTTTCAGAGCAGTCTACCCCTACAGTTGCAGTTCGCAAGTCAAAAAGAGTTAGACGTTCTCCACAGCGTTATTCTCCAACTTTAAACTACATTTTGCTGACAGATGGTGGAGAACCTCAGAGTTATGAAGAAATCTTGCAAGATGAAAATTTGGGCAAGTGGGAGCTAACCATGAAGGAGGAGATGGATTCTCTGCTTGAAAATTAGACTTGGGAGTTAGCAGATCTTCCAACTGGGAAGAAGACATTACACAACAAGTGAGTGTACTAAGTGAAGACTGAGCATGATAATACTAAGAGGTACAAGGCTAGACTTATTGTAAAGGGTTTTCAGCATAAGCATAGTATTGATTATTCTGAGATTTTCTCTTCTGTGACGAAGCTTACAACCATCAGAATGATACTGTATATGGTGGCTATTGAAGATCTCTTCCTTGAGCAGTAGATGTGAAGACAACTTTTCTTCATGGGGATCTTGAAGAAGACATCTACATGCACCAACCTGAAGGGTTCGTGACACCAGGAAAGGAAGAGTCAGTTTGTAGATTGAAGAAGAGCTTGTATGGCCTGAAGTAAGCTCCTAGACAATGGTACAAGAAATTTGATAATTTCATGCACAGTGCAGGCTACAGCAGCTGTCAGGCAGATCACTGTTGCTATGTCAGGTATTTTGACAATTCATATATCATTCTATTGTTGTGCTTGGATGATATGCTTATCGCAGGCGCTAGTATTGATGAGATCAATAATCTGAAGGAGCAGATGTCAGAGCATTTTACAATGAAGGATTTGGGAGCGGTAAAGCAAATCCTTGACATGAGAATTGTCAGAGATAGAGTCAGAGAGATGTTGAGACTCTCTCAGGCTGAGTATGTGAAAAAAGTACTTAACATGTTTTATATGGATAAGGCCAAACCAGTTGGCGCACCCTTGAGAAGTCACTTTAGACTCAACAAGAATCAGTCACCCAAGTCAGAGGAGGAACAAGATTACATGAGTAAAATTTCTTATGCTTCAATTATTGTTTCACTTATGCATGATATGGTTTGTACCAGACCTGATATTGCCCTTGCAGTGGGAGTCGTTAGCAGATACATGAGTAATCCTGGAAAGGAACAATGGGAAGCAGTGAAGTGGATCTTGAGACACCTAAGAGGCTTTGCAGAAACTTGCTTGTGTTTCTCAGAAAAGAGTTTGGAGGTACGCGGCTATATTGATGCTGATCTAACTGGAGATATTGATATTAGAAGAAGTACTACAGGCTATATTTATACTATTGGGGACACTGCAGTATCATGGGGCTCTAATATGAATAAGACAGTTTCGTTGTCTACTAGAGAAGCTGAGTATATAGCAGGGTCAGAGGCTGCAAAGGAGATGATATGACTACCAGGCTTCTTGAAAGAATTGGGCAAGAAGGATCAGAAGGGCATACTCTACAGTGACAGTCAGAGCGTCGTATTCCTTGCCAGGAATTCAACATTTCAGTCCAGGACAAAACACATTCAGATCAGATATCACTTCATACGGTCATTATTGCATAACAGACAATTATTGCTTGAAAAAATTTGTGGAAGTCAGAACTCTGCTGATATGTTGACAAAGGGTGTTACTCTGGAGAAACTGAAGTTGCGTGTAACTTCAGTTGGTCTTCTGGTGTGAAGACATGGGCCTTGAGTTGCAGAGGTGGATGACAACATGTTTGAGGAAAAGGACTACGCCGCCAGTAGAGGATATCAATTTGAGGAGGAAGAACGTTGTAGTATATGTACCGGTCTCCAAGTAGGAGATTTGTTAAGTTTAGACGGTCCACGAAAACGAAAAAAAAACTGCTCCCGCCTCCCTTCCATTACGCGAACGTCTCCAGCCCCACGTCATGTTCGGTTCGCATATATTCACGAAACTGAAGCCTCACCTACCTCTTGTTTTGCGAAACAGAAACTCTCTTCCTCCGCTCCCTCTGCGCGAGTTTCTGCNAAAAACGAAAAAAAAAACTGCTTCCGCCTCTCTTCCATTATGCGAACGTCTCCCGCCCCACGTCACGTTCGGTTCGCATATATTCGCGAAACTGAAGCCTCACCTACCTCTTGTTTTGCGAAACAAAAACTCTCTTCCTCCGCTCCCTCTGCGCGAGTTTCTGCTAATGTTGAAGGAATTATTTCGTTCTTGCATTGATGACAGGAAGGAAGGACTTGCGTTAAAGACATGAAGGAAGAATTTCTTGCTTGTGTTGAGGACAAGAAGAAGGAGTTCTTTCTTGCAACNCGTTCTTGCATTGATGACAGGAAGGAAGGATTTGCGTTAAAGACATGAAGGAAGAATTTCTTGCTTGTGTTGAGGACAAGAAGAAGGAGTTCTTTCTTGCAACGAACTCAGGAAGGAGCTCTTGCTTGAGGTGAAGATAGTAAGAAGGAATTGTTGCTTGTGGTGTTTCCTTTTCTTTGCACTTGTCTTCTGTTGTGGCTCTCGGATATTGAGAGAGGAAGTAAGAAATATCTTTCTTGTAATTGTCAACGTGATCAAAAGAAGTAATTTCCTCAATTAGTAAAATCCTCTGCAACTCCGTGGATGTTGGCAATTTGTCGAACCACGTAAATCTGTATGTTCTTTTCTGGTGTGATTTTTCTTGTGTTATTTTATTCACTTCGACGTCAATCAGTTTAAATCTCATATATATACATCACATGTATCTGTCGCCATAAATTATCTTATTCATGCACGAACCTTAAAACACATATCAATAAAGAGTAACAAATAACAAATCAAGAATTATTTATACTAATTCAGCTGAAGTATACTAATAAGAAAAGTCAATTGTCATCAAAGATGGTTCGATATGAGCCCAAGTCAGTCTTGATAATAGACTTAAAGCATAATGAGAAGCATTGAAATATATTTTGAGAATTAAATGATCTCTAAAATTTGTCTAATTTATGGTTAATTCGAGCGTCTCGACGAGACAAATCCATCAAACCCAAGATCACTTAACTCATGCATCTTTAAAAAACCTAAATATTCATAAAACCTCCTCTAATTGAAAGGACCACTATAAGTTGTCTAATGGCGTGGTTTACATTCATGCAATATTATGGATAATGGTACTCATGCATTAGGACGCCCCCACTTCTCCAAAGCAATTCTGTTAGCAAAAGTCAAGTTGACAACTCTCACTTATGTAACATTGCTTTTGGCTGGTCAAGAGCAGATAAAATCTCATAACCAACATCAATATAGTGAAATCATTTCAACTGGGTTACGTCTCATCGTTCATTATGCTATCAGGTTTTTCGGGTCTGATGTTTGTACAACACTAGCATGTCGATATATCACTCTATCACATGAATTTACGAGCACACCACAAGAATTTATCTACCAATCCTTTCACTTCTTTATAGATATTAAGTATTGTTAATTGATCAATTTTGAGTTACAAAAACAAAATCCATCATGGATAAGATAGCTTGTTCTCATTCATCCATTCATCCATTCATCGAAATGGCAATCCAAAAAAATAAGAAAAGAAATACTACAACTAAGTTCTTATTGAAAAAAAATAATATTCCTATTAGATCAGTCATGAACTTGGACCAAAATATAATTTTGATTCCTTTAAATATTTAGAAAAACCTTTTTTTTCTTATAAATACAAATTTAGTTATGATATAAAATCAAATCTTGGCAAGCTAAGCAAAAACCTTGGAGTGCTAAGGTCTCTTACAGATTTCAACGTTAAAGAGTCCCGCTATTCTGCAATTACTACGAGACCAAGGAATTCCAAGCATCTTGGGCATAATTAATGGATCAAATCTATCAAATCAACGGCCCTGATTGATTTCCATCATTCTCACCAATAAGCCAACTTCCCTCCCCTACCTCCATAAATTCGTTCACAGAAAAAACAGTTCGTCACCATTTTCATTTTTCTTATAGTAACAGATATCCATACAGTAACCTGGTTTACTCTAGTAAGCTCTTTCTGCTATAACTGCTTAGCCCATCCTCTGTTCTTCTTCAATTTACTGCTTAATTCTTCTTCAGATTTCCTCTTTTCTTCTCTGTTCTTCTTCCTAAAGCTTAAAGATTTAGTGTATTTGGAGAATGAAACAGTTGTATCTAAGAAGCAGAAGCCTGAAGCACATCTTCTTCTCTCCCTCCCCCTCCCGCATCTGCGAGAAGCGTTCTGCCGGCACTGCCATTATTTCCGGCAAGGACGAACCTGCAGTGAAGCCAGCGCAGAAGCCCACATGGAGATGCTTCTCCTATGAGGAGATTCACAGAGCAACTAATGGTTTTCATCGAAGTAATCAATTTGTGTACTGAGTACACCACCCGTGTCTAAAGTCCTCAACTTGTTTGTTGGTTTGCTTACAAAATCATATATTTTTTTTTATTCTGTGCAGATAATTTAGTTGGAACAGGAGGTTATGCTGAAGTTTTCCGGGGAGAGCTCCAAAATGGTCAAATTATTGCAGTGAAGAGGTTGACAACAGCAGCCACCGATGAACAGAAGGAGAAGGAGTTCTTAACAGAGCTGGGAACTGTTGGTCATGTCAGGCACCCCAATGTGACTGCATTTTTGGGCTGTTGCATTGATCAAGACCTGCATCTCATCTTCGAATTCTCTTCTCGTGGCTCTGTTTCGTCGAATCTCCATAGTATGCAACTGATTCAAGAAGAAAATCTACTGATTTCACATAAAAAACTCAGCTTGATGTG